>VDFB02075321.1:419511465-419548178 GCA_007258455.2 Sequoia sempervirens | reverse complement strand
TCTCGAGGGGGCAGTATACCGGCGTAATTCTTCATTCATTGGGGTAGTAGTGGGGCATCTGAAAAAATTAGAGAAATTTTGAATTTTGATCATGGCAAGGTTATTCTTTGAACCAACGCAACAAGTACATTGCTTCAAAGAGGGGAAAAATGTAGACATCAAAAATATACAAATTGATATCGCACACTCGATCATGATCTACTAACATCGCTTCATCCTAAATTATCCCTTTGTCTAACCATTTAATTGAATAGCCTTATTTGATTAAAGTCATCATAATTCCCCTTTTAATTAAATAAATCCCTCGATTTAATTAAATCATTGTCTCTATGTAATTAGCTAGGTCATTTCATCTTCTATCTTTATTTTAATTAAATAATCTATATTGTTGATTAAATCTCTAAAGAGATAATCTAATTAAATTAAATAAAATCAGCTATTTGTATCTAATTTGTCTAACATCACCACGATTTGGTTAAATAGAGGTAAAAATATTTATTTAACTAAGTCTAAATCATTCTCTTCTCATTTTGAGTTATTTAAAATCCTAATCTAAGTCAAAGGCTTAGATTGAATCAACTATCATCATTTAAAATTAATCAAATCATGATTAATGCTAATCCCTATCACTCAAATCCTCTAGATTTTTGCAACTTACTTTTTATGAAAATAGACTTGATTTATTAAATTTCTATTTTCCTTCAACAAGGCATATTTTAAGGAATATTCCCCTAATTTGAATTCAAAATCCAAGTGGGAATAAGTCCTTCCAACAAAGCATTTAAAATTTCTTACATGCCCTTTTCTTGAGCCATGTGCATTTACTTCACCTTTCACCTCATCCTTCAAGCCATATTTTGAATTTGAATATCCCCCCTCTTGGCACAATCCCCAAATCTTGCACATCCTCCATCCATTCATAGCTTGACAAGTGGCACCATATCATTGGATGAATGTTAGTCCCACATTGCTCAAATTTGGACTTTCATCCATCTTGAAATTCTATAAATAAAGAGCTCATATCCTCATTTCATCATCCACAATTTGAGTTCTACATGCTCAAATCATTAACAAATTCTATCTATCACCATTGAGTTCTTAGCTAGGTTATGCAGATTTTTGGCTTGGAGCTTTCATCAATCTTCATCAAAGTGGATCACTCTTCATCATCAATCAACAAAGCTTGCATAGGAGTTGGGAAAGGGCCAATTTCCACATCAAATTGGCACCAACTTCCCCATAAGATCAAGAGTTTGCACATTCTTAATAGGATTTAGTTTGTTTTTTCATCTTTCTTTATTGTGTTCTTGTTTTATTCCTATTTTGGGCATAGTTAAATGGATTTTATGGGGAATCTTGGTCTTAACTTTCATTTCAATCTTCTAATAAGTTTGTTTGTTGTGTTTTGCAGGTATTAGGATCTTGTTTCACACACTAACTGACATGGGATAGTGTGTTTTCCAATAGTGCAAACAATGTGAGCATTTTATTTGTTCCAATCAAATGAATAATGCAAAATACCATTATGACTGTACCAAAGAGTTGTTCAAAAAATTCAAAGTGGACTTCATCAAATTCTTGATCGTAATGAAACAAAACTTTTCATAATGAACTAACTGATATGGGACAGTGTGTTTTCTAGCACTACAAACAATGTGATCATTTTATTTGTTCCAATGAGATGAATAATGTGAAATGCCATTTTTATTGTACCAAATAGTTGCTCAAAAAATTGAAAGTGGACTTGATTACATTCTTGTTTGTAACAAAACAACAAAAAACATAATGAAATAATTGACATGGGGCAATGTGTTTTCCAATAGCAAACAATGTGAGCATTTTATTTGTTCCAATCAGATGAAGCAAGTGAAATGCCATTTTGACTATACCAAAATATTTTGAAAGTGGACTTCATTACATTCTTGGTCACAATGAAACAAAAACTTTTCATGTAATGAACTAACTGACATGGGATAACATGTTTTCCAACACTGTAAATATTGTGAGCATTTTTTTTGTGCAATGGACATATGGCAACACACAAGTGGAGTAGCATGTACTAGAATTCCTAAAATGAAAAAGAAATCTACTATGAAAACACTTCAAAAGAAGTGACCAAAGTGAAAGAGATAGATAATGTTTTGACTAAAAAGATTCTTCTTGATCTTCATAGGTTGAGGAAGCAGCATGTGCAATATGTGCAATGGGAAAATGGAAATGCACAATTGGAGTAGCAAGTACTAGAATGCATGAAATCAAAAATGAATTTTCTATACAAGTACTTGAAAAGAAGAAGTGAACAAAAACATAATGATTTGGATGGAGACATGAAATTCCAATATCAAAATTGTAGATAACTTATGTGAAAAACTTTTTGAAAAGATGACATGATTTCCTACAGATGGAGGTTCACTGATGTATGCTTCTGCACTCCTTAGTAACTCTTCAAGAAGCACCAGAGTGAGTCCACATTGGCTGACATCAGCATGTCATTGTAGCCAAAATTTTATAAGGAAACATGCTATTGCATAATGTCATACCAAAAAATGGACTTACCTACATATAGTTGTTAAATTGGAACCATACCTTCCATTGGGTTTACACTCATGAAAGAAAGTTGTCAACGAGGACTCCTTTCCCCAGATTAGAATACTGAAATGAACAAAAAAGACCAAAAAAAATCAGAAAGTTTATGATGTGGTAGAAGCCACTTAATGGAAAAAGAAATTTGGAATACCATTCCTATTACAATATAGAAATTATTAACATAGTCACCCATATTAGATGTCATATCCTCTTCCCCATCCATAGTAGGTGTACCTGACATCTCATATTGCATATTGACATTCATATTAAAGCTATTGTTCATGGACAAGGGAAAGGAGTCATCTAGAGGAGTTTGGTGATCTAATTGTTGTGCAACACACTTTGTACGATGGGTTGCACATTAAGGATGATCCCTGCTTGCACTAAACCATGGATGCATGTGAATGGTGCTAGTTGCAGCTACATCAAGATCATGAATGAATTCAAATGGCAATAATTGGATTGTTGTAGATCTTGTAGAAACCTCTTGATGCATTGTGCATATGATTTTAATTGTTCTAGACATTCCAGGGAAGTGTACACATCACTTTCTTCAAGATTTTGTTTGTGTCATTCCAAATACACATTTTCTACAAATGTTCATCATGTTCATGACTGATAGAATGAGCTTGTGTAGGGGTGAGAAGATTATGACTATTTTCTTGGACACTCCCTGTGACAATGTCTTGTTCAAATCTTTCCTTCTATCAATTGCTTGACCTACCTCGTCTAAATGAAAACACGCAAGAAACTTGTATTAGGAAGTAGAAAATACAAAACACAATTGTCTGCCATAAAGTAATGCACTTTGAATTGAAATTCACTTACTGTGGACCACCCCTTCAGTAGCATATGATCTTTTGATCAGTTCAGTCCTTAAGTGCATGTTTGCAAGTGTTCCCCTACAAAATCCAAGGGAACTCACAAACAAAAAGTTGTTTTCCAAATTTCTGAATGAGGAAGTGGTTGCACCTACTTTTAAATTTTCACCCAATGCCATGCAGGATGTGTTTCTATTGCAAGTATGAGCTTGTCTAGTGGTGTTGTCATTGATGTCAACATTGTTCAGTATGTTGCAAATTGTACATGTATGGTTGAGATGTTGTTGAGATGTTGTGAGTACATGGAGCTATCTTTATGGTGTTGTAATTATGTAGTATTGATGAGCCTCCAAGCGCTTTTTAGAAAATTAAACAAAGAAGAGAAGTCAGAGTGTTGAGTGTGTTCAAAACATGCTCTGGTATGTGCTCTACGTTTCTCCTATGTTGATCCTATTCCTTTGCAGATCTAAAGGCATGTTGATGATGATATAGTCTGAGTTTCAGTTTTTGGTGAGATGGTACGTGAAAGTTGTGTCCATCAGTATATGTGTTCAACCGGAAAAGTTAGTGTTCTATGGACTAGGAGAAATATGTTTCCTTCGCAATTCTCCACTGCTTTGTTTAATATCGTGTGGATCTAAGAGATGTCTTGTGAAGGTCTTTCCTATGCTTTGGCGAAAAGGTTTGGAGTTTGGTGATCTAGAAATCATGTTTTAGCATTTATGTGTGCATCTACACAACTCAAATTGACTGGTGAAAGGATTTCAGTGTTTGAAGTTAGTTTTTTTTGCTTCAAATGTATCTAGAATATTTTAAGATGTATTCTCATGCATAATGAAGCATGTTGGGTCATCCACGTGTCATCTTCTTGTTGGGAAGCGTGTGCATCAATGTTTTATGCGTTTTCATTAGGTTTGGCTAAACTGGTGTTTGCACTTCATTTGAGGAATAAAATTTAAATTGAGGAAGCATGTAGAAGGCTTAAGAAAATAATTATATTGGTCCACTCTTATTCCTTTCCATCATGGGAATTTTGAGTTGCCGACCTAATTTGAATTTATGAAATTTTGTTTTGTGTCTGACCTTGGTAATTGTTTCTAAGGTTGAGAATGGTATAAAATAAAGTTTAATTGTGAAGGGTTGTATGACAGGTTGATGCAAAGTGATGAAAGTGTGCCACAAATCATAAGAGAAGAAGTGTTTGTGAGTGAGTTGTGATAGTAGATTTTCAGTGTGTTGAAGGCAGTGAATTGAAGGTTTTTGTAATCCTATGAATGCGATTTAATTGTTGTGGTGGATCTTTTGTTCTTTTTTGTATCTGTAGGTAGTGAGCCTCCATGTTGGACAATGAGTCCTTTGTAGGCAGCGAGCCTTTGTATTTGGATAGTGAGCCCTCTTTTGGGTAGTGAACCCTTGGTAGTGAGCCTTTGTATTTAGTTTATAATCTTTATATTGTGAGTTAACCCTCACTGTGGTTTTTCCCTTATTGGGTTTTCCACATAAAAATCTGGCGTTCATTGTGTTTATTTACTTTTTGTTATCTATGTTTCATGCTCATATTTAATAATAGAATAGTGTGGTTGAAGATTTGATAAGTGATAAAGTTTTAAGTTTGAATTTGTGTGACAACTGATTCACCCCCCCTCTCAATTGTCTTGTTCCTATTTAAAAGTTTCATTTGGAACACAATCATCATCTAGAATTTCCTTCACCAACTCTAAACTAGATTAAATATTTTGAAACTTATAGTTCGCAAAAAAACCATATAATGCTGCAACTTTTTCTTTTGCCTAAAGGATGGTTCCATTTTATACACAAGAATGTAATACAATTTGAAGATCACATAAGTATTGATTTTTTAGCATGCAATGGTACGACTCAATGGTTGCATTTGTATACTGGTTGGTATGTGGGAATAGTTTGCAATTTTTTTCCTACATGGTTACGAAAAATGGCAATAGTCAAGTAAACCACAATGTATTAGAGGTAACATCAAAGAACGTGAATGGTTAAAATTGAACAAGGTGATAGAAATTTTCAACTCACCAATTTGATCATCTCCTTTGTACCAGGTCTTCTTGAAGTACTATAAAAATTAGGGGTGGTGATTAAACTCCTCAAAGAAAGAGTTCAATAATTGAGTGATGTTGTCTTCACTATCATCGATCTCCATCATGCTCATGACAAGTTTGTGGAAGATTTCCATTTCCCTTTCCTTGGCTGCGTACTTATGTACATTCTTCAACCAATCCCTTTGAATGTGTCAAATGCATAGAAGCACATGACATCAAAAGACAACCCTAATAGAAAATACAAACAATATTGTTTAGCACTCATCTGCATGACAAAGTGGCATTGAAAATAAATAGAAAATAAGAAAGGTACGTAAAAGAACAAAAACATGCTCTTATCGTATGGCTTGAATTTCTATAGTGGCATCATCAATAAAAAAATGAATTGATTCTCCATTTGGGTCTAGCTCTTCTTCCATGGGAATGCAATACGCGTAGCCATGTAGAAATTTCCTCAATTAGATTCGTTATGTGACTTTTTCTCCAAGAGAAGAGAAATATATAAATAACCCTTTGGAATTAAAAGGGAGATAAAAAATAAATGATATTATGATCCTTTAGTTAAAAGAGAGATTAATAAAGAATATGTATAAACACTCTTGAAAAAGAAGAATAATTATTTATTTAAATAATTATTAAAAGGCAACCTTTTTGTGAAAGGGTGTGATGGTTTGGAAACCACCCCTTAAAAGGAAATATAAATCATTCATGTGAGACATGGAAAAGACATTCAAGGATGGAGAACATTCAAGGAGAGAAGATAAAAAGGAATGAGGAACTAAAAGGGAACAAAAGGAGTGAAGGTTAGGGTCTAGGTGGGCATTTAGACATTTGGAGAAGGGGCACACAACGTGTGTCCAACTCAGGGTACAATGTACACTCGGGAGTGTCTTGGCCAAGGTTGTGTTTATGTCATAAAGATAGGTTGGTTTTGTGTCAGGAAATATCCTAGGTCCATAACCATTCATCTAAATGCTAGATTTCCTTTGAGTGCTAGATAGCAGCCTTTCCATGACTTTAAGATAAGTATTGAGAACCACTGATTCAATAATATTGGGAATATTTTCTATATGATTTGGTGTTAATATGATTAATCTATGTGGAGGTGTTATTCCATTTACTATGTTGATTATTTAATTGTCACATGTTTGTAGCTTACATTAATTATTCACATTAATTTTGATAATATAGCATATTATAAATTATATTAACTCTAGTATTTGCTATATTAAATCCACTACTAATACTTGATAGCTATAAGGGGAAAAGTGGCATTAAAATCTTGTTTCATGAGGAGACTACCCATGCAACAAGCACACCACTCTATTGCTCATCGAAAATGAGAAAAGTATACAATTCCTACTATAGACATAACAAGTCAGTGTGAGCATTCTCAGGTTTATAGCCAATAAGATCATTGAAAAGATGAAAAAATATTTGTCAATGTTTCTAATGCCTCACCCCATATTTGCTAGTGGAAAATGTGGAATTCATGGAGATGACTGAATTGTGTGAGTGGTGAACCATCGTATCCAGCATCCATGGAGTTTGAACCCTGATAACAAAATGTGTATCATTCCCATGGGGGCATTGAAAGCATAAGAAGTTATCAATGTCCTGTCCATTCCACATTATGATACTTGTTGAATCAATTATATGTTTCTATACATGAATAGAATGAACCTTTCACCAAGCATTCATTACATCCTTTCTTGTAAGGAATTCATCTCTCTTACTCATCATGCCACAAAAGATAGGTTCACTGATGTGTCTGTCCATTATTGTATTGACACTCACATCCATGAGCAAAAGGATTTCAATATAGCTTATGCATTCTGCAGATAGATTAAGGGAAAACATGGAACACCTTTCTCTGCTTGTGTCACCAATGCCATGGAAATATTCACCATTAACATTGATGTGAAACATTTCTTTGTAGAGTGGATATGCAACATCAGGTCCATGCATAACCTTTGCAATGAAGTGGCATTGAAAACCTCACCTTTTTATAAACATTTTTTTTTATGTGGTTGAGGTCAGTTTTTGTGGTCATTAGAACCATATCCACACTAGTAGTTGCAAAGAAGCATCATCTCATCATCTTCAAGCAAGAGAGAGTAAGATATCATTGGACCATACACATGAATGTTGAAAGGTACAAAACTTTTCCACATAATTGTTTTTCCATAATTTCTTTCATTGATGGGATCTGTGATGGTATACTCTCTTTTTTTCCTGCACACAAATGAAGTTTCAAATTCTTCAAACAATATTTCACTGTGAACGAAATCATCAAGTTTTCTACAAGGAATTGTTGCGACAAGGTCAACGACCCCATCCTCATTGATGGAAATAGGAGTCCAATGCAAATCACAAGAGGAAAAAGGAGTCTTCATCCCATACATATTGCAACTCAAGATCATCTTCCTTCTACCATTTCAAATCTCTCCCGATTCTAGGTAAGTTAGGAATTGGACGAACATTTAAAATTAGAGTGGATTGTGTCAAGAAAAAGAAAGAAATTATTCATTGAACATAAATAAAATATGCTTTCATTGCTGCCACCAACATGAAACCAATAGGAGGTTGCCGACTTCAGCTAAGGAAAATTAAAGGTGATAGATTGAATCAAGCTATGCATAAAATAAAATAAAAATGTAGTTTGGCAATCAGAGTGTGTAGCTCAATGTACAAGTGGACATAAAAAACAACACAATCACAAGCATATGTGAACATTCAAGGATGAGTCCATTTTAGGTGTGCCACACAAACTTTTTTTACCTGAAGAGGAATGTTGTGAAACCCAACCATCATTTTCAAGTAAACTTATGTTGTTTGAGAAACAACACGAGAAGTGGTTCAACTTGCAACTTTATATATGGTGTATGAGTGTAACATTTATAATAGTATGTAATTATTTCTACAATTACAACAATTGATGTATTATTTTGGGAAGATACATCAGTTGTGGTGTGTGTATGTATTAATGGAGAGGAAAGGTTAGAGGGAAACCAAAACCTTTTATGACAACCTTGTATTTAAAAAAAATGTGCATCCATTGCTGCCAACAACACCAAAATGATAACATGTTTTTTGCATCTGTTGAAAAAATAATGAATTAGTAATGGAGAGAATGAATAAAGGTAGAAAGGTGTAAAATTTGTTGGAAATATGTGTCTCAATCTCACAGGCTAAAACCTCTAAAAGAACTAATTCGGTGTGACATCCATATTGTCTGGCCGACTAGCAGCTTTGGAACCTTGTGGAAAGTTCTGGTCACTGAGACCTTGCTTCTGTCTTGCCGACTGGTGTTGTCGTAGCTGTGACTTGTGGTGTTTGTTGTAACCCTCTTCCGAGTGGAGATCTTTGGCCAATAGGCCATTCTTATTGGATATTGGGGAGACTCTAGGCAACAAGCGGTGTTGGGGAGAGACTTAGATGTTCGGTATGAAGTCTCACCGATGAGAATGCTAATATCTAAGTGACTTTGGAACTTTAGTGTGATCTCTTGGTGAATAGCGATTGTCTTGGTGACAGCGCTACATGTGATGGATATCGGTATGATGTCTTGGCGACAAGGGGAAGTTTGAGTGACAACTTTTGAACTCGATGTAACCTCTTCCCAATTCTGATGAGTTTGGTCAATATCGACTGTCAGGCTTTGTGGCATCGGGGAGGCACGGTTAGTGTCTCCCTAACATGTGAATACAGGTTAAACACCTTTGACTAAGTGATTACTATCTTACATGGTGAGTCTACGACCAATCAAAGAAGTTGAATGGGAACCATTGGAAGTTAGTCTGTTGTGGTCATTCTGTGAGGAAGTTCAACAAACTGGAAGCGATATGGATATACTCTGGAATTTCAGATGATGTTCGGTTCGATGGATGTTCGATCAATGTTCGATGAATAGTTGGATGAATAGTTTGATGTATGATCAGTGTGAATTCAATTCTGAAAGATTGTAACTTGAATGTTATGTACAAGGTTGATCATTGAATTTTCTGCTGTAATTTTAGCATTAGAAAGATAAGTCTGATCTCTGTATGTAATCTCCATTACTGTAATACAAAGTGACTTCTCTTGGTGTGGTGTATTTTTCTCTCGTTAGGGTTTTTCCATGTAAATTAGTGTTCATCTGTGTATGGTTATTTCTTTGTTTTTGTTATTACTTTCAAGTGTATCTTAATTGGTCTGTAATTGAAAATTTAAAAGTATCTCTGCATTCTTCCCTGAGGTTTTGACGTTAGGAGAGTTGTTTCTGCACCTTAGCTTTCCTTACAAAATTCCTATTAACCATGATGTAATCCAATGCAGGTTTGAAAACATAGTGTGTAGTTGATCCTCCAAGTGGACATAAAGACCGCAAGTAAATTTGCAACCTCGCATGTAAATAAAACTAAGATTTTAGAGTATATGGGGTGTATAAACATATTTTACCTAAGGAGGCATGTTGTGATAGTCATCCTTCTATTTGGGGTGACTTAACATGAGCAACAAAAGCATATCTGGTAATTCATGAAATAAATAAGTGTGGGTTGAACCACACGATGAGTGGTTCAACTTGCAACTTTGTATGTGGCGTACGAGTGTAACATGCATAATAGTATGTAATTACTTCTACAGTTGCAACAATAGATGTATTATTTTGAGAATATATGTTGTTTTGGTGCGTGTGTATGTGTTAATGGAGATGAAAGGTTTGAGGGAAACCAAAACCTTTTATGACAACCTTGTATGTAAAAAAAATTGCATCCATTGCTACTAGCAATGCCAAAATGATAACATGTTTTTTGTATTTGTTGAAAAAATAATAAATTAGTAATGGAGAGAATGAAGAAAGGAAAAATGGTGTACAATTTCCTATCAACCATGAATATGTAAGCCAATGTTGGTTGGAAAACACAATGTGTAGTTGAACCTCCAAGTGGACATAAAGACCACAAGTAAATTTACAACCCTGCATGTAAATAAAACTAAGATTTCAGAGTATATGGGGTGTACAAACATCTTTTACCTAAGGAGGCATGTTGTGATATTCAGCCTTTTGTTTGGGGTGGCTTAACATGAGCAACAAAAACACATTTGGCAATTCATGAAATAAACAAGTGCGGGTTGAACCACACGTTGAGTGGTTCAACTTGCAACATTGTATGTGGCGTACGAGTGTAACATGCATAACAATATGTAATTACTTCTACAATTGCAACAATAGATGTATTATTTTGGGAAGATGTGTTGGTTTTGGTGTGTGTGTATGTGTTAATGGAGATGAAAGGTTTGAGGGAAACCAAAACCTTTTATGACAACCTTGTATGTAAATTTTTTTGCATCCATTAAAGCCAACAATGCCAAAATGATAACACGTTTGTTGCATTTGTTGAAAAAATAATAAATTAGTAATGGAGAGAATGAGCAAAGTAAAAATGGTGTAAAATTTCCTATCAACCATGAATATGTAAGCTAATGCTGGTTGAAAAACACAATGTGTAGTTGAACCTCCAAGTGGACATTAAGACCACGAGTAAATTTGCAGCCCCGCATGCAAATAAAACTAAGATTTCAGAGTATATGGGGTGTACAAACCTCTTTTACCTAAGGATACATGTGATATTCAACCTTATTTTTTGGGTGATTTAACATGAGCAACAAAAGAACATCTAGAAATTCATGAAATAAACAAGCACTTGAAGGTTGAAACACATGATGAGTTGTTCACCCTACAACTTTGTATGTGGCATACAAGTGTAATGTGCATAACAATATGTAATTACTTCTACAGTTGCAAGAACAAATGCATTATTTTGGGAAGATACTTTGGTTGTGGTGTGTGTGTGTGTATGTGTTAATGGATATGAAAGGTTAGAGGGCAACAAAAACCTTTTATGACAACCTTATATGCAAAAAAATGTGCATCCATTGTTGCCAACAACACCAAAAAGATAAAAGGTTTGTTGCATATGTTGAAAAAATAATGAATTAGTAATGGAGAGAATGAGAAAAAGTAAAAAGGTGTAAAATTTCCTATCAGCCATAATGTAATCCAATGCAAGTTGGAAAACACAATGTGTAGTTGAACCTCCAAGTGGACATAAAGACCACAAGTAAATTTGTAACCCTGGATGTAAATAAAACTAAGATTTTAGAGTATATGGGGTGTAAAAACCTCTATTACCTAAGGAGGCATGTTGTGATATCCATCCTTCTATTTGGGGTGACTTAACATGAGCAACAAAAGCACATCTAGAAATTCATGAAATAAACAAGTGAAGGTTGAACCACACGATGAGTGGTTCAACCTGCAACTTTATATGTGGCGTACGAGTGTAACGAACATAACAATATGTAATTACTTCTACAATTGCAACAATAGATGTATTATTTTGGGAAGATACGTTGGTTGTGGTGCATGTGCATGTGTTAATGGAGATGAAAGGTTAGAGGGCAACAAAAACCTTTTATGACAACCTTTTATGCAAAAAATGTGCATCCATTGTTGCAAGCAATGTCAAAATGATAACATGTTTGTTGCATCTATTGACAAAATAATGAATCCATAATGGAGAGAATAAGTCTAAAGGTAGAAAGGTGTAAAATTTCCTATCAACAATGATGTAATCCAATGCAGGTTAGAAAACACAGTGTGTAGACGAACCTCCAAGTGGACATAAATAATGCAAGTAAATTGACAACCCTACATGAAAATGTAGCTAAGAGTTCAAAGTATATGGGGTGTACAAACCTCTTTTACCTGAGAATTCATGTTGTGATATCGAGCCTTTTCTTTGGGCTGAGTCAACAGGAGCAACAAAAGAATATCTTGCATTTCATGAAATAAAAAAGTGCAGGTTGAATGTAACACAATGAGTAGTTCAACCTACAACTTTGTATGTGGCATACAAGTGTAACGTGCATAATAATATGAAATTACTTCTATAGTTGCAACAACAAATGTATTATTTTGAGAAGATACATTGGTTGTGTTGCATGTGTATGTGTTAATGGAGACAAAAGGTTAGAGGGCAACCAAAACCTTTTATGAAAACATTGTATGTAAAAAATGTGCATCCATTGTTGCCAGCAACACCAAAAGAATAACACGTTTTTTGCATTTGTTGACAAAATAATGAATCAATAATGGAGTGAATCAGGAAAGGCATAAATGTGTAAATTTTCCTATCAAACATGATGTCAGCCAATGAAAGTTGGAAAAAATAGTGTCTAGTTGAACCTCCAAGCAGACATAAAGACTCCAAGTAAAATCGCAACCTTGCATGAAAAAAAATACCTCATAGTATATGGGGTGTACAAACCTCTTTTACCTAAGCATGCATGCTGTGATATCGAGCCTTCCATTTGGGGTGACTTAAAATGACTAGCAAAAGTGTATATGAAAATTTTCATGAACTAAAAATGTACAGGTTGAACAACACAATGAGAAGTTGAACTTGCAACTTTGTATGTAGCCTATAAGTGTAACATGGCTGCCAACAATGTCAAAAGAAAAAATCACGTTCTTTGCTTCTACTAATAAAATAATGAATCGTCAAAGGAATGAATGAATGTAGGATAAAATTTTTTTTTTTTTGCATTTATTTGTTAAACATATGAAGAATTTGAAAAGAAATTTGAACTATAAACCATAACTACAATAAGTTGTGAAAATCACTTGCATTGAAAACCATAGTGAATGAGATATATATTGTGTTGACTTAAGAGATTCCTCCTGCTCTTGATAAATTGATGAAGAAGCATTTGTAGTATATGCAAAGGTGGAGAGACAATGCAAATTTGGAGGCAGAAGGTTCTATAATTTATGAAATTGAAATGGAATCTTCTCTAAAAACACTTGAAAAGGAGATCAAAGTTAATGAGATAGATATTGTTTTAAGTGAAGAGATTCTTCCCACTCTTGAGAAGTTGAGGAAGGAGCGTGTACAGTATGTGCAATGGGAAAATCACAATGCAGAAGTGGATAAACTCGAGAGATTTTGTATTGCATATGAATTTGTCTGAGAAAAGAAAGTGAAAGATGATGCTATAGGTGGATTTCAACTAGTGAAGTCAAACATAAATTTTTAACATAAAACTAACTTACCATCCCGAGCATAATTATATAAAACACAACCCACATCATGTTTTCCAACTTGCCTATAGTTTATTGATTTGAGGAAGTTGAAACACAATTTTTAGTCTACTTGAGACTTGTTATATATTTTGAAGAGGTGCCTTTCCTTACATTTGTATTGTGTAAACAACAACAAAAATTCATTACAATCATATTGTCTATGTAATCAGAGGTTGGAAAACACAGGGTGTTAAGAAACCTACAACCCGTGTCATGTTGTACAACCCTCTATATATAAGAACCCAATTTGTTGGTCACCCCTCAGCTAAATATGGTTAGTTTTATGTATCCCCTAGCTACAAATGCTCCCCAAACTCTCCACCCTTGATCTTAGAACAAGTAGAATTATATATATCACAATCTAAAGTGTTTTCCAACCTACCTATAGTTTATTGATTTAAGAAAATTGAAACACAATTTTTAGTCTATCTAAGACTTGTTATATATGTTCAAGAAGGGGTGCATTTAATTACATTTGTATTGTGTGAACAACAAAATGTTTTCGTTATAATCATATTGTCTATATAATCAAAGGTTAGAAAACACAAGGCGTTAAAAAACCTGCAACCCACATAGTGTTGTAAAACCCTCTATATATAAGAACTCAATTGGTCAGTCATCCCTTAGCTAAATATGGTTTTTTTTATGTATCCATCGGCTACAAATCTCCCCCAAACTCTCCACCCTTAAGCTTAGAACAAGAAAAATTATATAAATCACAACCCATAATGTTTTCCAACCTACCTGTAGTTTATTGATTTGAGGAAGTTGAAACACAATTTATAGTGTATCTGAGACTTGTTATATATTTTGAAGGGGTTTCTTTCATTACATTTGTATTGTGTAAACAATAAAAGTTTTTCATTACAATCATATTGTCTCTATATTCAGAGGTTGGAAAGCACATGGCGTTAACAAACCTACAACCCACAGTGTTGTAAAACCCTCTATATATAAGAACCCAATTGGTTGGTCACCCCTCAGCTAAATATGGTTCGTTTTATGTATCCTCTAGCTGCAACTCCTCCCCAAATTCTCCACCCTTTAGCTTTGTACAAGCACAACAAAATAACTCACAATCCACAGTGTTTTCCTACATGCCTATATTTTAATGATATGAGGAAATCCAAATGCAATTCATACTGTAAGTAACAGTTTTGGTAAATTTTCAAGGTGCCTTTTCTTACATTCCTATTGTAAGGTTTTCATTACAATAATTTTGTCTATTTATAATTCAAGGTTGGAAAACACTGGGTGTTAACAAACCTGAGATCTTCTTAATGCTTCAAGAGGTAGCGGGTACTAGAATGTATGAAATGAATATGGAAATATTTTTAAAAACACTTAAAAAGAAGCTGACCAAAGTGTATGAGATAAATAATGTATTGACTGAAGAGATTCTTCCTTCTCTTAATAAGTTGAGGAAGGAGCATGTGAAGTATGTGCAATGGGAAAATGACAATACAAAATTGGAGGAAACAGGTAGTAGAATGTATGAAATGACAAAGGAATATTTTGTAGAAATACTTGAAAAGAAGTAGACCAAAGTGAATGAGACAGATAGTGTATTAATTGAAGAGAGTTTGTGCTATTGAGAAGTTGAGGAAGGTGTGTGTGCAGTATTCATAATGGGCATGTAGCAATGCAAAACTCGAGCAACAGGCAGTAGAAAGTATGTAATGAAAAAGGAATCTACTCTAAAAACACTTGAAAATAGGTAGAACAAAGTGAATAAGATAGATAATATATTGATTGATGAGATTGTTCGTACACTTGATGACTTGATGAAGGAGCATTATGTAGTATGTGCAATGGGAAAATGTCAATGCAGATGTGGATAAAGTCAAAAAAAATTGTATTGCATATGAATTTGTGTAAGAAAAGAAAGTGAGAGATGATGCTATAAGTGGAGTTGAACAAATGAAGTCAAAGATTCTTCAACTTAAGATCTCCATGGAACAAATACAATTTGAAATAGATGATAATGAAAAGGAAAAATCATATCTTAGTGCTAAAAAAGAGAATCATTTGGTTGGAGATATGAAAGCCCTATGTTCAAAAAGGTAGACAAGTTTTGTTAATAACTTATCAAACAAAAAACATTTGCATTCTCTAATTAGAAAGACACTCTCAAAGCTGAGCAAAGAGCAGTTGCAAAAGCTACATAAAAGTATTGAAGACATTCAAAACTCTATCCAAGAAATGGATGGTGTTGTCCTAAGGGTTGATGAGGGAGCAGTTGCTCCAAAGCTTAAAATAAAAGATATGAAAAAGAAGGTAAAATTTCATGAAAAGGAATACCAAGGGGGTGATAATAGGTAACAACAGTGGGGATGAGGAAAAATGTGTGGCTGGTCAACTTGCACATGCAAAAGCAATAGTTGGAACTACTGAAACTAAAGTAAAACAATAGAAACACTACAATTAACCACTTAGAAAAGGAATTAAAAGATTAAAATAAATTTTATCATTGAAACAAAAGGAGTTTAATTAATGTTGTTGATAGATAGATGCAATCTAAAAGACACGAAGTCGAAAAAAAAAACACAACAATGGAAGGTGTGATTTTCAAGTCATTCATACTTTTTTGTAAAATTCCATGTTGCAAAACCCTGCATGTTAAGAAGCAAGCAACCCACCATGAGACAACCCTTTACATTTAAACAAGGAGATTCAAATAACTGAAAACCCACATTGTGTTTTCCAACTTGCAATTATTTTGTACACCATTTTTTTCAATCATGTGAAATTTAAATACGACAATGGAAGGTGTGATTTTCAAAAAATTCATACTATTTTGTAAAACTCTATGTTGCAAAACCCTACGTGTTAAGAAGTAAACAACCCATCGTGAGACAACCCTTTACATTTAAATAAGAAGATTCAAATAACTGAAAAACCCACATTGTGTTTTCCAAATAACAATTATTTTGTGATTTTTTTTCAATCATGCGAAATTTAAACACAACAATGGAAGGTGTGATTTTCAAGACATTCATACTGCTTTGTAAAACTCCATGTTGCAAAACCCTATGTGTTAAGAAGTAAGCAACCCACCATGAGACAACCTTTTATATTTAAACAACGAGATTCAAATAATTGAAAACCCATATTGTGTTTTCCAAATTACAATTATCTTGTGTACTTTTTTTTTCAATCATGCCAAATTTAAATGCAATTTTTACTCAAATTAAAAGTCCTTATAAATTTTGAAGGGGCCTTTCAATACATTCACACTGTCTAAGTTACAAAAGCTTGTCAAGACATTCATTTTGTTTTGTAAAAATCCATGTTGGGAAACCCTAGGTGTTAAGAAACAAGCAACCCATATAGTGTTGTAAAACCCTTTGCAACCCAATTGGTTAGCACCCCTCACCTCGATTTAGTTGGTTTTCTCCAACTCCTATATGTGCACTCCAAACTTCCGCTTTCAACCTACAAACTGAAAATGCACATTGATTTGGTTGGTTTTCTCCTTTAACTTCTCCACATGCACTCCAACCTTCAGCGTTCAACGTGTAGACATGAAACGTAGAGTGTTTTCCTTGTTCTTTCTCGAAACTGAAAACACACATGTTAGTCCACCTCCAATTAACGACAACTTATGGCACAAACCACGGGGCCCAGTTTTATCGGTCGACAGGAGGCAAGAAAACCGACCTAATGTCACTATTAACTCCTACCTACCGTTTCCCTAACGTTTGGTCTCGTCTGCCAATTTCGTCACGTTTATCCCCATCTGGCGGCCCCCCCACTACGCTGTCTCATCATGTTATGTATGTTTCTATGTATGGTTTCATGTGTTTTTGTATGTACATAAATTTGTTTTGTCGAGAAATTAGCTGCATCCGAATTTACATGCACAACCACGTGCTCTCTAACATATTAACATACATATAATTTTCTATCGACGTTCTTGAACCTCTTTTAAGTGCAAGTGCTAATAATAGTATTATATCACGTTCAAACATGCTGGTTTGTGGGTCGTCTGTCGTGGACCCTGACGATTAGGTTTAACGAAACAGGAAGTGCATGGTATAATGTTTTTCTCAAACAACGAAGTAAACAGAGAAAAACGGGACATACATGGACATTATAATACAGATCCATGGGCCTCCATCTCTACATAAGGAAGAGCGAAAGCAAATAACTGGGTCCAAATTCGGCACCTGCAACAGTGACCACTCTGCGACCGCCATCCTTCTGCACCACAGAAATGAAACTATGTAATATTCCAGAATATTGTAGAAGATACTTTCCAGTTTCCACTTTCCAGAAAACGAAATAAGTCAGGTGGGGAGGGGAAGCTATGGGTAGACTGGTAAAGGACACGATATTTATTCTGTACGTCGGTAAGCCACGTTATAACAATATTCTGTAAGATGACATCAATGGCCTATGCGAGAGCACATGCGCATCTACCTTAACGGCCATCGGCGGTCGCCCTTTTCTAATCGACAGCAAAATCCCTTCACGTTTCTCGAGAACCCAGATATTTAAGAAGACAACGATATAGAAAGGACTGTCTGTCCTATACCCAAAATGGCTGTTCAGCTTGCAATTGCATGTGAGGAGATTTAAAGAGATGCAGAGGTGCTGCACGGGAAGATGTGTTGTACGCATTTCAATAAGTACCTAATACACCAATCATTTACATCGGAGGTCACAAGAAACTGGAAAAGGAATAATTGATGACATGAGAGTGTAGCTTCACTTTCAGGTTCCAACTCTCCCTGGACCCTCACCCGTGATTGGAGAGCGATGGATATTCATTACATGGCCGGCGAAGAGGGGAAGCTGCCGACTCGGAACATGAGAGTACAGTGTGATTGGGACCATTGGTTTGTCCGCTTCTCTGAGGAGTGAGGACCACAGCGCTTTTGCAGCAGGCTATATCTAATGCCAATGAGTGAATGCATCCATGATCTATGACCCTCGGCACAAGGCATATGCGCCTGATAGTTAATCACCGACATGAATCAGTGATTGCAAGTTTGCCATGGTACCCATTTTTAAATGGAATACCAGTTGGGCAGACCGGTCAAACAAGACATTGTTTCAGAAGACTGCCTCAGTGGTACTGTTATTTTATAAATAATTCAAAAGGTAGTACTCTTCATACAAAAGTGGCGGTTCTTGATTCAATTTTTGTTGACCACAATTTACTTCCAATGTTGAATGAGATAATGTTTAGGAAGAATCCTGGGAACAAATAATGTTTTTTTATCTATAATAAATGTTAGGATATTCTGTCAATAGTGGTGCAGTCTGATGTTTAAATTGTTGTGGTGTTGTTCTTACCATCAAGGTACAAACTCTATTGGGGTGTTATTGTTGAATGTTTAATTTAGGGATATGATCTCCCATTTGTGACCTCACTAGTTCACAACTCTGAATTAAAAGCATTTCTGACCTCGCTAGTTCACTGGGACAAACTTGAATGAAAATAATTGTCATAAATTAAAGACGCACGTCTTTGCAAAAAGATTCACAAAGTCAAAATATTCTTGTTAACAAAAGATTCTATATTAATCTTTGTTCAATGGTAGTATTTAATATAATGTGAATTATATAATATCTTTAGAGAAATTAAAAAAAAAACATAGAGTTTTAAATAATTAATACATGAATTTTGAGCTTTTAGAGACTTAAAATGGAAGACTTAGTAGATTACGATCAATGTATTGTAGTCACCAATTGTATTCCTCATGATATGGGTATTCACAATTATATTAAACTTGATACAAATGGTAGATCTACTATTCATACTTCCTTTAGATTCAATTTTTTTAATGCTTATTGGTGACAATAAAACATAAAAATTGTGGGACATAATGAGGAATTTGTATTCAAATATATCAAGTGCACAATGAAAGATGGGAAGACAAAAAATACCACTTTGATGTTTTAAAATAGACTGCATTAGTTTGAGAGGTTGACAAATCTATAGTGGTTATGATTCGATTTAATTTCTTCATATTATATTTAGAATATTTAATAAAAATTAAGTTATAAATTGTGAATAGACAATTTTAACATTTTTTGCTAGGAAAGGTCCTGTATACTTTATATAAAATATTAAATTTTGTAAAGTTGAGGCTTACCTTAAAGTAGGACAATCTCTTTTGAGAGTATAATGTTTTCTTAAGTAGTGTGTAGTATTAGAATTATATTTAAATTTTAAGGCCATATAAAATATATTTAATGTGAAGTTACATGATCACAAGTAATTTAGAGTACTTGAATTGGAGAGAGAGAATTTGAGATTTTACATGGAGGTTGTATTTAGGTGTAAAGTTAAATTTGACTGCCTACTTTGAAAAATGTCACTTAGGTGCATAAATAAAAGTTATAAGTTTTCTTGTTGCTCTCTTTCCAATATATCAAGCACTTGAGATGAGAAGAATATAATTGTTAGAAGACAAGTTAATGCCACCAAAATATCTTGAAAAAGAGCGTTGAAGATCTCCTTGATAATATGGATGAATTCTCTTAATATATTATACTTACTACAATGATTTCATAAAATTAGTATTATTATTTATTGTTTTTTATCAAAAAAGTTTTCTAGATTAAGTCTTATGATAAATCTTTATTTTACCTACTAAATTATTTAGATCTTATTTAATTATTCTCTATAATTTTATTGCAAATAGTACTTATTGGAAGTTGAGCTAGCCATTTTTCCCAAAAGGCACACCTATTCAAGAAACCACCACCATCCCAAATAAGTGATGCAGGATCATCCAGTAGTGTAAGGGAAATCTTGTATCACCTAAAAATATTGTATTTTCATTCTATTTTATAGTTTCTTTAGTTGTTTTGGGGCCCATGGTGACACATGCAATCTTTGGGAAGGTCGAAAGTTTGAAACAACTAAAACTAATCACCTGCTATTTTTAGTAAGTCGGCCTATTCAGGGTCCTATGGACATGAAAACTAATCCCAAGGAGTGAAATTGAAAAATAAAATTATTGGTGAAAGAATCATCTCAAAATCATGTATTGTTTAGAAGATATTAAATTTTTCATCCTGAGGAATTTCTCCAATGAAGTTTCAAACTCAAAATTAAGGACCTTAGAAGCCCCAATATAGGTTGAAAAGTGTTGATCTTATAGATATGGTGAAATCATGTTGTAGATCTCTTCAAAAGATTTCCAACGATATATTACAATTGAAAATCCAATGGTTACACCTTCCAGAATATTCTAAGGTAGTTACACTTTTAGGATAAAGGTGAAGAATAAGGGTTACAAAGAGAGGCTCCCATAGTGTAGATCATGGTTTTGTCTTATAGATTTAAATAATTAGAAGGTCCATGTGGCTATACTATTTTATTTTTTGAATATTGTAATTTTAGTTCATCAAGATAATTGAAATCAAGCATTTCTTTCTGCATTCCCTATTTATTTCTCTTGTTTAGCTATGTGTTTGGTTTTGTAAGGGGAGTACCCTTCATCAATAAGGACCAATGAGAGGTTGTTAAACCATGTCACAAATCCTGAAGGGAGATGCTAGACACATTCCAACAATCTCTCCCTCGGCGTTATTTGAGAGGACTCAAACTCGTGACCTAACTTTGATACCATTTATTAGAAGTTGAGCTAGTCATTTTCCCCAAAAGATACACCTATTTAAGAAACCACTACCATCCCAGATAAGGACCGATGGAGGCTGTTAAACCCATGCCATGAATCCCAAGGGGATATTTTGTACATGTTCCAATAGTACTCATATATTTGGTATTAGAGTTGGTTTTAGGTTATTCAAGATTTCTAAGAGAAAGGACAATTTTAGCCTTGAATAATCTTTATGTCAATAGGGGTATTTCACATGACATGAATAATTTTGTAGCTTTAGATAAATAGGAAGTTTGTTTCAAAAAAATAAAAAATAAATACATAAATACATAAATTTTGACCTTTCAAAACTTACAATAGAAGACTTATTACTTGATTGTGATCAATAGATTGTATTGATCTTTTTTATCCCTCAAGGTATGGATCTTAACAACTATGTTAACTTTGATACAAAATGATAAATCTACTATTAATATGTGTATTTTAGATTAAATAATTTTGAATCCTTATGGAGTGGATACATAACAAAAACTATTGGATGTAATTGGAAATTTATATCAAATAAAATCCCTAGTAAGCAAATTTTTTTTTTTTAAAAAGGTTGCATTATTTGAAAATCATTGACTATGAGAAAATATAATTCATTAGGTTGGTTAAATTATATTTACATAATATTTAAATATTAAATATGAATTAAACCATAAAATATGAGTAAAGAAATGTATACATACAAACATAGGTTTATTGTGGGGAAAAACATAAGATAAACAAACATAAAAAAACATATTATTAAGAAAACTTGCATGAATTATAAGAAAGTGTATCATAGAAAAAAGGAAACTTGCTTGATTTATGATAAATTGAACTTAATATAAGGCCTTTATTTGGTGTTGTGAGGTTTTTTTCACATCCACACTAGGTCTTGGACCCTTTCAAATGTATTTAATGATGTCTTGTAAAGGTGTTGTAAAGTGTTGTAAAAGACTTTCATGCCTCTTTAGACTTAATAAACCCATAATCCCTTAATTCAACATTATAAAACATATTTAATTGCATTATCACATCAATCTAGAAGGCTTGTAAAATAAACTTATTGTTAATCTAGTGTTGTAATGTGTCTTACACATTCACATTAGATGTTGTGGCTTTCTAGGCTATGAGGATCTCATTTAGTGTTGTAAAGTGTATTTAATCACACTTTCACATTGAATTTTGTGTCCTAGGCCCTAATTAACCTTTACATCATTATTAATAGGCCCCTATTGCCCCATATTGTGCATCTTGAAGCTTAATTTGATCAAACCCCTGAAGAAATCAACATAAGAACTAAAATTTCTCATTCTCCAACATCCCAACTGGTAAATGGACCCCTTTGGGACTAATTCACCATTTGTGGCAAATGATTCCCTGCCAGGCGGGAATAATTTGCCCAAGGTGGTGAATGAGTCCCATTTGGGTCAATTTTGAATTTTGAGTGGGAAGAATTAGGTTTTAAGTTTAATTGTTCTTCATGTCGGCCTTAGGGATCCAATTTACGGGAAAATAAGGTAAATTGCCTATAAAATCAAGTCTTTAAACCCTAATTTACATCTCATAACTCATTCTCACATCTCTTACCATTCATTCATCATTTATCTGCTCCCTCAAGTCAAGCAAACTAGGGTTTCATCATTACAAGTCATCAATAAAGCTTCCAAAGACATTCAAGGGTAGATTCTTCATGTTTTGTTGTAGACATTCAAGATAAATCATCATGGAAAGGTAATAACTCCATTATTGCATGCTTCATTACATTCTTTTCTCATTTTGGTTTCATTACCTAAAAAGGGGTTTGACCAAGGAAAACCCCCATGCCCTAACATTCAAAATTTCTCTCTCTCATCTTGTGTGTTTGCAGATTTAGGCATCTTGGAGACTTGGAAGTTATTTAAGATCAAGTTGCAAAGTTGTTCAAATCATATCTTCATTGGATAAGGAAAAATATTAACAAAAAGTTACTTTCAGTCCCAAATTTGATAGTTTTAGAATTAGACACCTAGAGAAGCAAAAAGTGTAGACTGAAGGCTCCTGTTTCCACCTTCGAATCTTCAAAAATACAAAAGTGGACTCATTCACCATGGGTGGCGAATAAGCCCCACTGCCAGGCCTAATTTTGGTTTTCTAAATTTTTGGATACCCATTTGTCTAAACAGGCTCTGGAACAATTTCACACAACTGGGACTGATTCACCCAAGATAGTGAATGAGTTGAGCACTAGGCCTAAAAATCAAGATTATCATCTTTTCAGAAGTCATTTCTAGTCTCCATCAAGATCTCAGGTGCACACTTTCAGTTTCATCCATTTTTGTTACAGTTTACTATTCATTTCTAGGTGTTTTTTCATTACACAATGTATTTTCAAACACTCATATTTCTTAGGTTTTGTATACATAATCAATCAATTTCATCATCTAGCTGCATTTAAATCATTGCATTTAGTCTCAATTCCATCTTGCGTATCTTAGTTTGAGTGAACCACCTCAATTTTAGGGTTCTATCTCTCTCCTTTTAGGTGAAAACCCCTAAGAGTGCAAGAGAAGCACATAAAACACACCATAAAATTATTGGTTTAGAAAGCTAAGGTAGTGAAACAACTTCCTACACTAATCTTGAGAGGAGAATAATGCAAAACTTTTACAGATCTTTATCAGTTACAAAAATTTAAATATAAATAGACATCAATATCATGCATACCACAACACAATGATTTACGTGAGGAAAACCCTTTCGAGAGAAAAAATCCACACTCCATAAGTCGCCCAATATACTATTCAAAAATCACAAAGATTACAATATACTTGCAGAGCAAGCTTCTCACAAGAGTATTGAACTACTCAGAGATCTAGAGACACCACGACCACTATTAGACTCTCAGAATACATCGTAATACATAGTCGTAATACAACGCCCTCATAAAATAGGGTTTCCTTCTAGGGAAATTCAAGCTAATAAAATATTAGCCACCAAATATTAGACATAATGATGAATAGTCTAGATTTACAATAATAAAATATAAATAAAATTTTCCTTTTAGGGGTGCCGCTCTTGAGCCCCCGTCAGGGCGCACTTCCCTTGGATCCCAACCGAGGGGATGATCCCCCCAGGCCCCTCGTGGGGGGGATCCCACCATGCCCCCCCCATTTTCGTCAAATGAACAATACCTTATGTATCAACAACACCTTATGTAATTGCAAGGTTGATACACGTTTTCTCAACAAATCTCTCACTTGTCAAACACCTTGCAAGGACAACGGAAGGGTGTCATCATCATTTCTTAATTGCTAGGAGCCAAAAAGCCCATAGTCTCTGAACACCATCTCAACTTCTATATGCTCACAGGCTTAGTTAAAGAATCGACAACATTCATCAAAGTCTCTACCTTAACTAGCTTCACCTTGCCATCTTCGACCATATCTCTAACAAAATGATATTATACACCAATGGACTTGGTCCTAGCATGGAATTTCAGGTTCCTAGCTAGACATATCACACTCTGACTATCACAATAAATTGTCACAACACCTTGTTTTATTCCAATATCTAAACATAGAATCTTAAGCCAAATGTCTTCTTTACAAGCATGAGTAGCTGCCATATACTCTGCTTCAGTAGTGGAAAAAGTAGCCACAATCTATCACTTAATCATCCAACTAATTGCACCACCAAATAAAGTAAACACATAAGTATTGGTGGATCTTCTACTATCAATATCACCTCCTCGGTTTGAATACACATAACCATGAATATCAGGGCAAATCTTGTCTTCAGTCATATTACTATGATAACATAAGGAATAATCTGAGGTACCGTACAAATACCTGAATACTCTTTTAACTGCATCCCAATGAACTCTACCAGGATTAGACATATATGTAGAAATAACTCCCACTACTTGGGCAATTCTTGGTCTAGTACAAACCATAGTATACATCAAACTTCCAACCAAACTCTGGTAAGGAACTCTGCTCATGTCTTCCATCTCTGATGGAGATATTGAAAAATCTAAAATATATAACTTTGTTCCAACTGAAATAGGAACACATAATGGTCTACAAGCCTGCATATCAAACCTCTATAAAATTGAGTTCGCATACTTAAGTTTTGGCCAAGCCATAGCTTTCTATTCACTCTATCTCTATTAATTCCCATCCCAAGAATGTGTTTAGCTGCACCAAGATCTTTCATTTCAAATTTAGAAGCATGTTGAGATTTTAGTTCTGAAATCATACATTTCCCTCTACTAATAAATAACATATCATCAACATATAATGCAATAAACAAGAAACAATCACCATTATTTTTATAATAAACACAATGATCTGATTTAGAATGCTCAAATCCCAAACTCAACACATATGTATCAAATTTTTTGTACACCACATCCTAGGACTCTAGTTTAGGCCATACAAAGATTTCTTCAATTTGCAAAGCAATTTACTTTTACCTTTCACCACATAGTGCTCTGGTTTTTTTATATAAATATCCTCCTCCAAGTCACCATGAAGGAAAGCAGTTTTAACATCTATTTTCTCAACCTCTAAATCATAAGCAATAGTAATAGAAAGCAAAAATCTAATGGATGTCATTTTTGTAATAGGAGAAAATATCTCACCATAATCAACACCCTCAACTTGAGAGTAATCTTTTGCAACCAGCCTTGATTTGTATTTCTCAATACTTCCATCTGAACCAATATTTTTCTTGAACACCCATTTGCAAACAACAATTTTTCATCCTTCTAGAAATGGTACAAGATCCCATGTGTCATTCTTAAATTCAAAGTTGCCTTTTCTTCATCCATAGCAATCTTCCAAGATTTTGCATCATTCATACCTAATGCCTCTTTTACTGATCTAGGTTTATCCATGTTAGTATTCAAAGCAAAAATACATCTCCAATCATCAGGTGAATACCTTTTAGGTGGTTTTTAGTGTCTTGTAGACCTATGAACAAACTGATTTGGAGGTTATTCCTCCTCTTTTGAAGATTCAAAGCTAGATGAGCTCTCCTCAACTTCTTGTCTACCCATAGGCCTCGATTCAACTTTCTCAGGTGTAGAAGGAAATTGAATCACATCTTCCTATTTACTTTGTTCTAGCTACAATGGAATAGAAGAAGGCTTAGTTTCTCTAAAAATAACAATTCTACTATGTATTACCTTCTATGCAACAAGATCCCAAAGCTTGTATTCTTTCACACCATAACTGTATCCGATGAAGATACATTTCATAGCCTTGTTCTCCAAATTTGTTTGCTTCTCCTTTGGAACATGTGCATATGCCTCACACCAGAAATTGTAAGATGTCTTAAAGAAGGTTTGTGACCCAACCATGCCTCTATAGGTGTCTTATCAAGAAGAGCTAATGTAGGAGACCTGCTAATAAAGTAACAAGTAGTGGTAACAACTTTAGCCCAAAACCTTTGTTTTAGACCAGCACCACTCAACATACTCCTAGCCTTCTACATCAATGTCTTGTTCATTCTTTCTGCAACTCTATTATGTTGTGGAGAATATGGAGTTATCTTTTTTTTATGAATGCCACAATCTTTACAAAGTCTATAAAAATAGTTAGATCAAAATTCACTACCATTATCAATCATCAAATATTTTATTTTCTTTCTAGTTTGCAACTCAACCATTTCTTTAAATTCTTTAAATCGATTGAAAACTTTAGAATTACTCTTTAGAAAATATACCCATGTCCTACTATAATCATCAATAAATGAAACATAATATGTGGATTTACCAATTGAAGGAACATCTATAGGACCAGACACATCAAAATGAATAAGATCCAATACACCACAAGATTTATGAGAACTCAAGTAAAATTGAATGCAATTTGGTTTTCCATAAATGCAATGCTCACAAAAATCAAATTCAAGATTAAAATCAGACAAACCTTCAACAAGGTTTTTATTTTTCAAGGTCCTTAGACCCTTTTCTCCAATGCAGCAAAGTCTCTAGTGTCATAACATAGTTTTCTCTGTAGGTAACTTTGATTTCTAGAAGAAAGAGCACTCTCAGGTACCCAAAATCCATGACCATCTACTCAAGGTGAAACCTTCACTTCTTCCACAGACTTTCTTTTCAAAAAAGGTACTATTGCACTCAACAGTGCATAAATCAAGCTTATACAATGTGCCATATCAGACACCTCTAGCAATCACCATAGCACCTCTGACCATCTTGCATCCTGCATCAAAAGTTACTACCTACACACCTGTATCTATTAGTTTGCTCATAGATAACAAATTTCATGCTAAACAAGGGATATGCAATACACCATTAATCCTTTTAATTCTCCCATTAGGAAATCTGATTTTAACTTTACCACAACCAACAATGTCTAAATGAGAATCATCATCCAAGTAAACCTTACCTCCATCAAATTCTTCATATTAAAAAAACCAATCTCTATTAAAGGTCATGTGGAAAGATGCACCTGAGTCAATTAACCATTCATCATTACCTACACGAGTTGCCAAAGCTGCAATGAATGTGTCAACATCTTCCTTCTCAGACTCAAAATCATAATCAAATTTCTTCTTTTTCTTCTTCTTTTCTTCTTTGTAGTCCTTATGAACATGTCCAGGCTTACCGTAATTCCAACAAATAACTTTGGAATTTCCAAGAGACTTAGATCTCCCCTTGGACTCGGATTTGTTATGCTTCTCATTATTCTTTCATTTTTCCTTAGGTCTTCCACAAACATTTAGGGAATCCTTGGCACTGATAGATACCTTCCTCCTCATCTCTTCAAAAAGAAAAGAACCCACCACATCTTTAGTCTTCAATATAACCTGGAAGTACTCCCAATAGCCATAACAAGAGAATCCCACAAATTAGGCAAAGAACAAAGCAAGATCTAACATTTCTCTTCCTCATCCATTTTGACACCAACTCATGCCAATTGAGCCACCAACATAATAAATGATTCTAGGTGGTCTATAATTCATCCACCCTCTTCCATTATTAAGGAATACAATTTCTTCCTCAAGAAAATCTTGTTCACTAAATATTTGGCTTGATACATCTCACCAAGCTTCTTCCATAGTTTCTGTGAAGAGATCTCTTCATGGACATTGATTAAAATAGTCTTTCAAGATCAATATAATTAGACCCTTGGATTTTGATGCAAATCAGGGAGGTTTATGACACAAACAACACAATTCAAGTTATCTCAACCAACTTCCAATTCCACAAAACCTTATCAAAGAAGCTTTCCTTCACAACTTCACCAATTCTCTTGTAGCATTGCCAAATGGGAAAACCAGGTATATCTTTTAGAGATAGTGCTTTCAGCACAATACTAACACCTTTTCAGATACCCATTTGGGCATACAAAAACATATCACAAAATATCAATGGGTCACTTTGGACCAAACCCCTCAAAATAGGGCTTCAACGTTGTCCAACTTGGCTAATTAGGCCTATTTTCCAAAGCAAGTTTGCTCAAATCAATTTTCCAACCTAAAATCTATGTGGGGAAGCATTAACTAGACTACATCCATCCAAAATCAATCACTTTCTTTAGGAGAAACTCTCATCTAGCCTCCTCAACACCAAACCCTCATTTTTGCTTGATTAAGGGAGGGTTTATTGGAAATCCCCATTCCCTACTATTACAAACCTTTCCAATGCACCTAACACACTCCACTAAGCTTGCACAAGCTTAATCAACCATTAAAAACTACAACCCCCAAGATTTACTATCATTTCCCCTCTCAAACCACTCAATTTCACCATAAACACCCAAAAATGCCAACAAGGGCATCATACAAAACCCCAACATCTCACCTCCCTTGCTCATATAAACCATGTACACACTAAGCCTACACCTTAATGAGTTATTCCATTGAGTTACAAGAAGAAATAGTGGGTGTAATGTCTTATTTAGTCATTTTTCACAATCAAACCCTTAAACTAGGGTATTCCCAGGTAGTCACAAAAAATTGCTTATCAAAATCTTAATACTCAATGAAATTCAATCACTCAAACACCAAAATGCTCCAAGCACATGTATTCACCCAATACAAATTACTTTGGATCCAAATTCTCCAATACGGTTCTATACAGTACCTTGCAATCATAGTTTATCAGAACAAGATACAAAAAATGCAAGCAAAAACAAAGTATTCTTATTATGCAAACTTCAAGATTGCTTCACCAACCCTTACATCGAGCTTTCCAACCCATTTAAAAAAAATTCCCACCAAAAATAAACCACCTAAACTAATTCCAACGGCCATTCAAACCTCCTGGCCGTTGGGCTTCTACAAACTTGCATTTTTTGCAACTCCTTACAATTTTGAAATGACAACATTTTGCATGTTTTGCAATATTTGGCAACTTGAACCTCCTAATCACCTAATGACCTCTAATGGACTCATTACATCATCAAATGGTCTATATGACCTTATTTAATTAAAAATGACTCAAAACATGACAAAAACTCTCTAAACTAAACATTAAACCATATAAAACCAAACTTGCTCAATTGATGCCCTTGCACCATACACCCGACCAAAATAAGTTCCCAAGTCCCCTTGAGGACTGTATGCCATCAATCCATGCTGCCTCTGATCATACCATGACCACCAATCTGCATACCCACTTTGTGACTCTTTCCAACAAGTCAAGTATTGGAAACTTGTTCCATCTCTGCCCTTGAACTAATTCCATCTTTGGTTACTCTGTCCTCCATTGGATGAGAATATTTTATTTTCTCTTACATCATAAAATGTTGTCCTAACTGTCCCTGTATCTACCATTAAACTTCTTGCATCCTTGACTTCATTAGCTTTCCTCCACACCTTGCATTTGCTTAAATTGGATCTCTCTTCCTTGGAGCTTACCTTTACCTTCTTCATCACTATTTTGCACCTTTATCACCTCTTCCACCTACTGATTAGACCTTAAATGACCACTGCCCTTGAAGAATTCTTTACCATCAATTTTCCAAACCTTTATATTAACAAAATATGGCTACTTACCTTTGTATTTTGCAACCAAAGGACAAATCATTGTCACAACCATAACCTCATCATGCTTTCCTAATTCATGTTGCACTCCTGCACCTAATTCAAACTTCCCTTGACCTGTTCTTATTACCAATTCATCTTCTTTGTTTCCAATCTATGCATCACTCTTCATATTCATTTTCCTTGGATCTTCAACTCTTGAAATAGCTGCACATTGTTTGTGTTTGTCTTCCACAAGCTTCAAATGATCCTTCTTTCCAAACACAATAATATTTGCTACCTTACCCTTTCCTTCATCACTCTCCTACAATGGTGTTAATATGAAAGAATTCCCATCCTTATCAATGGTGTAAGTGTTGGCCCTTCCATCATATAATGCACACCTATGAAATTTCCATGGCCTTCCAAGAAGTAGATGGAAACAATCCATTGGAAAAATATTGCAAAGTACTTTGTCCTTATACCTACCAATTTGAAACTCAATAGATGCTTTCTTATTTACCAAGAGTGACTGTTTATCATTTACCCAAGATTCTCTATATGGTGCTTCATGAGGAATTCTTTCTAGTTTTAGTTTATCTACCATCTCTCTAGACACTATATTATCAGTAGATCCTAAATCTATCACTACCTTACACACCTTACCTTTACATATACAAGTTGTCTTGAACAAGCTCCTTCTTTGAGTCATCTCCTCTTCCTTGGATGCCTTCAAGAGTGTTCTTCTCATCATCAATGATTCTCCTACCTCTGGAGCAGCAACATGACTTGAAGAGTTTGAACTTTCACATTCATCTTCTTGCACTATTTGAGCCCTCCTTTCACCTCCACTTGATGTAGAACCCTGCGTTTCAGGGAACTTGTAGGATGGATGACCAAACTCATTGCAATTGTAGCACCTACCAGCAAATGTATTTGTACTTATACCACCACCAAATTTGCTTCTTGAGCCTCTGAAACCTCCTTTATGATCAACAAATTATCCTTGTTCTTTGTGTGCATATTATTTACTTTCACTTGATGGTCTTGAAGTTGAATATGTACCTCTTCCTCTTGATGTGCTTCCTCTACCTCTAGTTGTCTTTTCTTGTCTTCTCTTCACCTTTTCTTTTTCCCTTATAGCCATCTGATAACATTGTTCAACACTTCTTGGATTTTCCAAGGTTAGTTCATCCTATATATTAAATCTCAATCCACCCAAGTATCTAGCAATCTTTTCATCCTCATTCTCATTATGACTTGACCTAATACTTAACTTATAAAATTCTTCAGTATATGTTTTCACATCCATTTATTTTTTCTTTAAACTTTTAATTTTTCTAAACATTTGAATAGCATAATATTCTGGCAAGAACTTACCTTTCATTTTTGCCACCATTTTGTCCCATGATACAATATTTATTTGCCTCATTTTCTCCTCTCTAACTGCTCATAATCCCACCACAAAAGTGCATGGCCTTTCAGCTATGTCTTTGCAATCTTCACCCTCTACTCTTCAGGAACATCTTCACACTCAAAATAATTGTCTAAGGCTGCAATCCAATCTAGCAATTCCTCCTCATTTAGAGTACCTCCATACTTTGGCACATCAAATTTCACCTTATGTTTGTCACTCTTAAATTCCCTTAACAACTTTTCCATCCTTTGGTCTTTAGGATCAAGTTCTTCATCCACATCTTCAAATTATTCTTCCTCTTCTTCATCAGAATCACTTTCATCCTCATCTAATCTCTTCCTTGTCTCTAGTGTTGCAATTATTTCCTTCAACTCTCTTATCTCCCTAGCTTGCTTATCCTTCAATTCACTCAGCTCCTTAGCCATATTTTTCCCTTTTGGAGGCATTTTGACACTTTGTCTTTTCAACTTCCAAGTTTCCTTTCTTCAATCAGCAACCTTCCACTCCCAAGAGATCTAATCCCTATGCTCTAATACCAATTGATGTAGAGTAGGGAGGTTTTTGACATAAACAACATAATTCAAGTTATCTCAAACAACTTTGAATTCCACAAAACCTTATCAAAGAGGCTTTCCTTCACAACTTCACCAATTCTCTTGTAGCATTTCCAAATGGTAAAACCATGTATATATTTTAGAGATAGTCCTTTCAACACAAGAATAGAACCTTTTCAGATACCCATTTGGGCATACAAAAACATATCACAAAATATCAATGGGTCACTTTGGACCAAACCCCTCAAAATAGGGCTTCAACTCTGTCCAACTTGGCCAATTAGGCCTATTTTCCAAATCACTTATGCTCAAATCACCTTCCCAGCCAAAAATATCTATGGGGAAGCATTAAACAAACTACAACCATCCAAAATCAATCACTTTCTTCAAGAGAAACTCTCATCTAGCCTCCTCAACACCAAACCCTCATTTTTGCTTGATTAAGGGAGGGTTTATTGGAAATTCCCATTCCCAACTATTCCAAACCTTGATAATGCACCTAACACACTCCACTAATCCTGCACAAGATTAATCAACCATTAAAAACTACTACTACCCCCAATATTTACTATCATTTCCCCTCTCAAACCACTCAATTTCACCATAAACACCCAAAAATGCCAACTAGGGCATCACACAAAACACAACATCTCACCTCCCTTGCTCATATAAACCATGTGCACACTAAGCCTACACCTTAATGAGCCATTCCACTGAGTTACAGGAAGAAACAGTGGGTGGAATGGCTTATTTAGTCATTTTTCACAATCAAACCCTTAAACTAGGGTATTCCTAGGCAATCACAAAAAATTGCTTATCAAAATCTTAATACTCAAAGAAATTTAGTCACTCAAACACCAAAATGTTCCTAGCAAATTTATTCACCCAATATAAATCACTTTGGATCCAAATTCTATAGTACAGGTCTGTACAATACCGTGCAATCACAGTTTATCAAAACAAGATACAAAAAATACAAGGAAAAATAGAGTATTCTTATTGTGCAAACTTTAAGATTGCTTCACCAACCATTACATAGAGCTTTCCAAACCAATTTAAATTTTTTTCCCACCAAAAATAAAACACCTAAACTAATTCCAATGGCCATTCAAACCTCCTAACCATTGGGCTTCTACAAACTTGCATTTTTTGCAACTCCTTACAATTTTGAAATGACAATATTTTGCATGTTTTGCAATATTTTGCAACTTGAACCTCCTAATCACCTAATGACCTCTAATGGAATCATTACATCATCAAATGGTCTATATGGCCTTATTTAATGAAAAATGACTCAAAAAATGACAAAAACTCTCTAAACTATACATTAAACCATATAAAGCCAAACTTGCTCAATTGGTGCCCTTGCACCAGCTTTACAATCCATAACATCATATTGAGCAACCTGAGTAGGATTTGCAGGCATTGAATAATTCTCATCAACAAAATCCCATAGATCTTGATCTATCAATAAATCCTCCATCTTTAGCTTCTGCATTTCAAAATTATTTCTAGGAAATTTATCCACCTCTATTCTCCTGATGAACTTGCCATCTGAAAATTCTTGCAACAAGGTCACAAAGTGTCTTCTTCACAATCTCCAAATCAAATCTAGTTTATTTCAAAAAACTCAACAACCCACAATTGAAACCAAAGGTGATCAAGCTCTAATACCACTTCTAAGGAAGGTAAGGTAGTTGAACAACTTCCTACACTAATCTTGAGAAGAGAATAATGTAAAAAAAATATAGATCTTTAACAGTTATAGAAACTTAAATATAAATAGACATAAATATCATCCATACCACAACATAGTGATTTATGTGGGGAAAACCCTTTCGAGAGAAAAACCCCACACTCTAAAAACTTCCCAATATATTATTAAAAAATCACAAAGATTACAATATACTTGTAGAGAAAGCTTCTCAAAGGAGTATCACCACTCAAAGATCTAGAGGCAACACAATCACTATCAGACTCTCAAAATACATTACAATACACAGCTATAATACAACACCATCATAAAATAGGGTTGCCTTCTAGGGAAAGTCAATCTAATAAAATATTAGTCATCTAATATGAGACATAATGATGAACAGTCTATATTTACAATAATAAAATATAAATAAAATTTTCCTTTTGGGGGTGTTGCCCCTAAGCCCTCACCAAGGTGCACTACCCCTGGATCCCAGTTGTGGGGATGATCCCTTCAGACCCCTCGTGGGGGGGATTCCCCCCACACTCCCCATCATTGTCAGATGAACAATACCTTATGTATCAAAAGTACCAAGTATGTAATTGCAAGGTTGAGAAACATTTTCTCAACATGAATGTCTATGTAATAAAAAAGAACTTGGAGAATAATCTATTTATAATATGATATAAGAATATTCCTTTTATAAAGTCTATAACTAATAGTAAAGTAGTATAAGTGTTAATTCAATGGACCAACAAGGGAAAAAATCATAAAATATCATAGAGGATTTGAAATAAGATTTAGTCAAAGGGAAAGGAGTAAATGAAGCTAAATGGTCTCAAGTAAGAAGAGATGTGAGGATTGAAATTGGAAAATTTATGGACAATGATGAAGACCTATCCATAAATTAGTGATTTATACCTATCACAAAGGAAACTAGTGTAGAAAGAAGCAATGAAATTACAATGGATATGTATCAAACCAAAATCCTTGAAAATAGAAGAATATATGCTAACTTATATAAGGAAATTGTTTGTATGGAAGAAATGGATTTTGTTGAAAAACAAAATTATAAACAAAATGATGAGAAATTATCAAGAGAAAAATAAAAAGGATTGGAAAGTGAATTATAAAAAGTGATTGCCCATTGAAAAATTATTGGTTGATTGGGAAGCATCCTCTCAGAGACATAAAAATAGGAAGATGATACACATATGGAAGAGGAAATCATTGATCCTTTCAAATGAGATAGCCCACAGCTCATTGCTCTCAAGGACACACATATTAAAATGGAAGTGAAAGATCTTAAAAATGTGTCACTCATTAAAAAACACATGGGATTATAACTTGAAAATATATCATTTGGTAAGTGCAAAAAGATGGGGGGCCAAAAAGGGGGCTTAAGTGGCCACTTTTTTTCTAAAATCAGGGAATATTGACCTTGGACTTGAAATTAAGGATAGTTACACTCAAAATTTTGAGATGCAACAAAAACAAGGATTATAGTGCTCCGAGTCTACTTTCTAAAATACTATTTTATTTTGAAAATGGTTGAGATTAAGGGGTTCAAAAGAGGGGACAAGAAAAAAAATTGTTGTTTTTGACAAAAAAACATAACATAGTAACTCTTGTGGCTCCCTAGCACAGTTAATGTTTTTTTAGTATTTTTAAAATCGCTTAAGTGAGAAATTAGCTAGTAATATGTAGTTTATGCTTGGATTTTTTGATAATTTTTTTATGAATATTCAATTTTTTACAAATTTTCAAAGTGGATACTTCTTGAAAAATAGAATTTTGGCTGTGCTACCCCTATAAATTTTGGAAACTAATTGAAAATTATTATTATTATTTTTAATATGTATAGAATGGAATCTAGTTTATAAAAATCTAATTTATTTCAAAATTATGATGAATGGTTAATTTATAACGAAAAAACACCAAACGTTGGTTTTTGCCAAAAAATAGAGACAAAAAAATAAAAATTATAGATCAAAGGCTTAACATTGTCAAAATTTGAAAAAATTACATTGTTAGATAGCTAAGAGAGAGCCTAACAGTATCTAGGTATTCAATTTGTTCAACATTGAAACATGTGCAAACTTGATGCTAAGCATGAACGTGATTATGTGGAATATTGTAGAATTTACAAAACGCGTCTTTGGATGTTGGGAAGACACTCCAAGCCTTTGGGTTGGTATTCCAAGGCAAACACCAAGCCCAAGTCTTGTGGATTCCCAGAGCAAGAAAAAATGTGAGCATGTTATAATGCGAGTACATTATGATGCACTCGCGTTATTTCTTAGTTTTGACTTGGTTTTTGTGTTTGTGCCCAATAAATGTCTAGCAAGACATAACATGAGCATGTTATAACACACTTGTACTATGTCTTGATTTGTGTTAAATGCTACTCTATTAAATGTATGTATATATATTTATATGTTTGTATGTATCTATGCTTGTATGACATGTATGTATGTATGTACGCATGCTTGTATATATGTATGTATGATTGTATGCATGCATGCATGCATGTATGTATGTATGTATGTATGTATGTAATATTGTATGTACATATGTACATGTATGCTTGTATCTATGTAAAATTTTATGTACATATGTATGTATTCTTGTATGTATGTAAGTATGTATGTATGTTTGTATGTATGTATGTCTGCTTATATGTATATATGTATGTATGTCTATAGAGGGAGGGAGAGTTTTAAGAGAGAGAGTTTTCTAGGTAGGGTGGGAGGGATAGAGGGAGGGAGAGACCTAAGAGAGAGGGAGTTGGAGAGAAGGGGTTAGAGTGAGAGGGACTTAGCTAGGTAGGGTGGAAGGGATAGAGGGAGGGAGAGA
>VDFB02075321.1:419333924-419510044 GCA_007258455.2 Sequoia sempervirens | reverse complement strand
TTTAAGATTTGAGGGTTTAGGGTTGAGTGTTTAAGGGTTGAGTGTATAGGGTTGAGGGATTAGGGTAGAGAGGGAGGGGTGGGTGGAGGGAGATACATAGGGATAAGTGAGATAGAGAGGAGAGAAGAGGAGGGAGGGACAAAGATAGATGAGGGTTGAGTATCTAATGAATAGGGTAGAGGGTTAAGAATTGAGGGTTTAGGGTTAAGGACCTATAGGGTTGATGGCTTAGGGTATTGGGTTGAGGGTATAGGTTTTAGGGATTAGGGTTGAGGGTAGAGGGTAGAAGGTTTAAGGGTTTAGGGTTTAAGGGTTTAGGGTTGAGGGTAGAGGGTTTAGGGTATATGTTTGAGGTTATCTAGTTGAAGGATTAGGGATGAGGGTCCCATGTATAGGGTAGAGGGTATAGGTATTTAGGGTTTAGGGTTTAGGGGTTGAGGGTTGAGGGATTAATGGTTAAGGGTTGAGAATTGAGGGTTGAGGGTTTAAGGTTGAGGGTAGAGGGTTAGGGTATAGGGTTGAATGTTTAAGGTTTTAAGGGTTGAGGGTATAGGGTTTAAGGATCCGATCCGGCATCCGTCAGGATCACGGATCATTAAATAAGTCAAAATAATGAAAAATAATAATAAACAGGAGGGAATTCTTCCAAATATTAACTTATAAACTTCAAATTTGGAAAGTAGTTTTATACAAATCAATGCATCTGTAAATATAAGATATAACATTTTTTACAAAATTCTTCACATTCGCAAAGAGAGTCATAAACATCTTTTCACAAGATGGAAAGTTCTTCCTTAGCTCCATAATCTCACTTGGTCTACAAACTTGTTTATAAAAAACTAAATGCAGATATTAGTTTCTCAAAATCCATAAAATACATATCAAATAATAATATACTAGCCTAAGGCCTTAAGGGTTGACTTATAGTCTCAGGGGATCATCTTTGATTCCCTTTCCTTACAATATAGGGTAGAGGGTTGATAATTGGGTGTATAGGGTTGAGGACCTATAGGTTTGATGGTTTACGGTATTGGGTTGAGGGTATAGGGTTGAGGGATTAGGGTAGAGGGTAGAGGGTACAAGGTTTAAGGTTTTAGGGTTGAGGGTATAGGTTTGAGGGTAGAGGGTTTAGGGTATAGGTTTGAGGGTATATGGTTGAAGGATTAGGGTTGAGGGTCCAATGTATAGGGTAGATGGTATAGGTATTGAGGGTTTAGAGTTTAAGGGTTGAGGTTGAGGGATTAATGGTTAAGGGTTGAGAATTGAGGGTTGAGGGTTTAAGGTTGAGGGTAGAGGGTTGAGGGTATAGGGTTGGGTGTTTAAGGGTTTAAGGGTTGAGGGTATAGGGTTTAATGATTAGGGTATAGAGGGATGGATGGATGGAGGGAGAGATAGAGGGAGAAGTGAGATAGAGAGGAGAGAAGAGGAGGGAGGGAAAGAGATACATGAGGGTTGAGGATCCATTTTATATGTAATGCCCACTCAATTTAATATTGAATTAGTCAAAAATAATGAAAAAATAATAATAAATAGGAGGGAATTTTTCCAAATATTAACTTATAAACTTCAATTTTGAAAAGTAGTTTTATACAAATAAATGCATCTACATATATAAGATATAACATTTATGCAATTCTTCACATTCACAAAGAGAGTCATAAACATCTTTTCACAAGATGGAAAGTTCTTCCTTAGCTCCATAATCTTGCTTGGTCTACAAACCTATTTCTGCAAAACTAAATGCAGATATTAGTTCCTCAAAATCCATCAAATACATATAAAATAATAATACAATAGCCTAAGGCCCTAAGGGCTGACCTAAAATATCGAGGTCTCATCCTTGATGGCCTTTCCTTACATTCTTCCCCCCTAAGAATGGACTTCCTCCTGGAATTCATCAGGAGAAATAAATATTTTTTAACTTCAACACATTCAACCAGAGTTAGCTCACATGATCTGCAACCACAAAATCAGTAACAATTCCCAATTTCCTCATCACCTAACCTTAGGATTTGACCAATCAAATCGACCCTCTGAGCATTTAAAGATTAAATAGATAATTAATTCCATTTCAAGATTCTAAATCGTAAATTTTATCCATCTTTCTTTTATAATAAAATAAATATCTCCTGCAATTCTTTTCATCACAAAACCACTACCAACTATCATAATAATATTCATATAAAAATTCATTAATCTTGCCAAATCAAATATACAATAATATCAAAACAAATTTCTTTCCAAAATTTACTTGTATACATTCATCTCAATCATGAAGTCATATAAAATAGAAATACAAATTGATTTTCTTACCTTCTTCCTTCAACAACTCACAACCATACATTTATTCCAAAAAACTTTCAGTTATCCCTTACCATAGTAGTTTCCAATAAACCTGATAATAGCTCACATAGAGAAACCATAGCTCACACAAAGCATCCAACCAACATAATAGTGCTTATACAAGAATTTCTTCACTACTTATAATAGAAGTATAAATTATTGATAATCAAATTCATTGAAATATATATTCTCTTACAATTTAAACATCACAAGTATCAGTTTCATTTATCATATATACTTTTAATGAGATTGAAATGATTAGTGCCAAATATAACCATAATTCCATAAAATGGACCTTACACGATTTCACAATATACATTCCCCAAGGCGTCTCTCCCCTATACAACCTGCCAGGATAATCTACACAATTCACATTACTTCACTCAAGCTAGCAACAATAAAGCCTCAAAATACATAAGTTCCAATGAGTAAAGATTTCAAATAAAAATCAAAAATCAATAAATAAAACTTCATATACAAAATATTTAACAGAAAAACAATAGTTTAAATCAAAACTAGAATCCTTAATAGAATAGTCCTTGAGGCAAAAGGATAATAAACAACCAAATATCTTAAGAAATATTCAAACTATTGGCTCTCTAAAACAAATAAGAAAATATAAATTTCAAATCTTCTCACAAAATTGAACATCTCAATTACTACGTGACTTCAAATGAGCCACCTAAGGGAAAGAGGGGAATGTGGTGGTCTGAAACCACATGGAGCTTCAACCACAAAAGAAATAGATCACAAAATTTATGCAGTTATGAGGATTCAACAATTATGAATAATCAATGTTTAGAAAAATCCCTTTTCACAAATTAGCTCTCTTATCACAATCGTAGCTCCCATAATCATCATCATAGCTCACATAGAGCAACAAAAACTCCCAATAGCTCACATAGAGCACATCAACTCCCAATAGCTCACATAGAGCAATATAAATGGATCACACAAAGCAAGGCTCACACGAAGAAAATAATGGCTCACACAGAGAAAATAATGTTAGTATCATAATAAATCATTGAATTACATTATTAATCTAAGAAAAGCATCAACATAAACAACAAATTTTCTTACCTCTTTTCTTCAGATTTGAATCCCCATTCTTTGCAACTTCTTTCAGCCTCTTTTCTCTAGCTCTCCTTCCTCTTCCAAAAATCTATTTTCTCAATTATTTCCAACACTTTAATCCTTTCTCCATCATGTTCCATAATTCTCTTTTAAATCATTGCAACTTACACAATTTCCTTCATAAACTATTTTCTAAACAATATTTGTTTCATAAGCATTAGCAATGTCTAGCAGTACAAATATTTTCAAACTTATTTTCTACGACATTTGCTTTTCCTTGTAAAATAAATATATAAAATACTTTATTTCTCAATAACAATAAACATTATACAATTGTTGAACAATCATTTTATTTCACAAACCTTCCAGTAAGAAAATAAAAGAAAAATATTCTCTCATGAGGTTTAGGATTTATGTAACTCTCTTACTTATACTCCCATATCATATTAGCAAAATATCCAATAATTCATAACTTCCAAAACTCACAAAATCAATTCCCTATATGACCATCAACATTATTCATAACAGTATTACTAGAATTTATTCAAGTAACCAAAGAGAAAATCACAATTCATTTCCTCAATCAAATTATTATCCATCTATACATTAGATATTTTATTAATGATCATGTCATAATAGAAATATTGTCAACTCTTTCTTTTATGAAAAATTATTCACTTTTCTCTTTTAATAAAACTTTGTGCATTTCTTCTTGTAAAACAAATAATTGAGCCTCTCTTCGTGCAATACGTCTTCATAAAACATTAGTGCTTTTTGAAATATCTTATGACCAAAGCTATCTTAATTATTTCATTAATTTACAAACATATTCTTTTGTGAAATTCAAACTTAAATCACCAAGGCACACTCAAAAGGTAAAATTCCACTTTAGACTTGACACACAAAATATTTTGTAGTCAAGAATGAAATGAAAACAAGATAGGAACAAAGGATTGCCACCTAGGATTTTAAATCTTGCAGTTATGATCTAAATATCAATTCCACATATGTCATCCACATGTTCCATCAAGGAAAGCATCCTACCAAAAGCTAGTATTCAATTGATAAATACTTTGAGGCATTTGTGCTAGATTAGGAAGGGTAATTACTAATAAACAAATATGATTTCACAATAAACAGATTTGTCATATAAAACTTAATAAGCTAAGAAGAAGCATACTTGGAGATATCTGATTGTTCACCAAATAAAGTTGACAAATGTTTCAATTTCTTGCCGTTTGCTATCCATAAACTCCCGAGCTCATATTGACCAATAGGCATATTATTTCGTAATCAAATACCCAAATTAGTTTCAAGGAATAAACAACATAAAAATTTTCCAAATGAATTTCATAATTGTTAAGGAAGCCTTTACAAGAGAAGCTAAATACACATACCATAAATAGGTAGTGCTTGCTGAGAAAGGCATCTATAGAATCTAGAGTAAACTCAATGTTTACTATTTTCTAAAAACACGCACCATAAATATTTAGCACTAGAAGAGACATCCTTGAAATAGAGGGAAAATCTGATCGGGTGGATTCTAAAATTTTAGAGGAGACCTTAATGAGAAAATATCGCAGTGAGGGCAGGGCAGGTTTGAAATATTGGATGCATTGACATGGAGTTTAGGTATGTAATATAGGTCAGCAATGCATTTGAGCATTGCCATAAGTTCAATCCCTCATGGTAACTCGGTCTTTCACTTCCAAAATGACTCATTGTATTTAAAAAAAGAAGCTTCAAGAGCAGAGTGTATGGTAGTGTCAAACCAGAACTTTGTTGTATTTATCTTGTATTTATTATGAGCACTGTCAACATATACACGAATCAAATCATTTTTTTTTGTGGAAGTTATCTTGCTGCAGGTTGATTATATCAACATGTATGATAATGCAAATTGTAAAAAGATGGCTAGTGTTATTTTCTATATAGGGTTTTTTATCAAATTAACACCCCACACTAGAAGCTTGAATTTCTTAGAAAACCACACAAACTAGAATGGTAATCATATAGAAACAAATCATCCAAAACCAAAATATGAAAATATAAACAAATTTGAAGTAGCTTTATCAAAACTAATGTCACACAGAATTCCAACTTCTCATTGATGAAAGAATGCAATCTTATTAGCCCTAAAATATCTTCAAAATACAAATAATTTTGATGCAACATATGTACTTCCAAAAAAATAGAAATATGAACTTTAATACTGCTTACCATGATGAGACCCAAAAATGGGTTTACCTTACCAATACTTTTTTCCCAAAGCTCCCAAGTGTTGCAACCTAGTGCTTTGATACCTATGTAGTTCCCACTCAATTTAATATTGAATTAGTCAAAAATAATGAAAATAATAATAATAAACAAGAGGGAATTTTTCCAAATATTAACTTATAAACTTTAAATTTGGAAAGTAGTTTTATACAAATCAATGCATCTGCAAATATAAGATATAACATTTTTATGCAATTTTCCACATTCACAAAGAGAGTCATAAACATCTTTTCACAAGATGGAAAGTTCTTCCTTAGCTCCATAATCTCACTTGGTATACAAACCTATTTTTGCAAAACTAAATGCATATATTAGTTCCTCAAAATCCATCAAATACATATCAAATAATAATATACCAGCCTAAGGCCTTAAGGGCTGACCTATAGTATTGGGGGCTAATCATTGATGGCCTTTCCTTATAGTATAGGGTAGAGGGTTGAGAATTGAGTGTACAGGGTTGAGGACCTATAGGGTTGATGGTTTAGGGTATTGGGTTGAAGGTATAGGATTAAGGGATTAGGGTAGGGTTGAGGGTAGAGGGTGCACAGTTTAAGGGTTTAAGATTGAGGGTAGAGGGTTTAGGGTATAGGTTTGAGGGTATATGGTTGAAGTATTAGGGTTGAGGGTCCAATGTATAGGGTAGAGGGTATAGGGATTGAGGGTTTAGGGTTTAAGGGTTGAGGGTTGAGGGATTAAGGGTTGGGGGTTAAGAATTGAGGGTTGAGGGTTTAAGGTTAAGGGTAGATGGTTTAAGGGTAGACGGTTGAGGGATTAGGGTTGAGGGATTAAGGTTGAGGTTATAGGGTTGAGTGTTTAAGGGTTTAAAGGTCTAGGGTATAGGGTTGAGGGATTAGGGTAGAGAGGGAGGGATAGATAGAGGGATAGATGGAGGGATAAGTTAGATAGAGAGGAGAGAAGAGGATGGAGGGACAAAGATAGATGAGGGTTGAGGTTCCAATGTATAGGGTAGAGGATTGAGAATTGAGGGTATAGGGTTGAGGACGTATAGGGTTGATGGTTTATGGTATTGGGTTGAGGGTATAGGGTTGAGGGATTATGGTTGAGGGTAGAGGGTATTGGGTTGAGGGTAGAGGGTAGAGGGTAGAAGGTTTAAGGGTTTAGGGTAGAGGGTAGAGGGTTTAGGGTATAGGTTTGAGGGTATATGGTTAAAGGATTAGGGTTGATGGTCTAATGTATAGGGTAGAGGGTATAGGGATTTAAGGTTTAGGGTTTAAGGGTTGAGGGTTGAGGGATTAAGGGTTGAGGGTTGAGAATTGAGGGTTGAAGGTTTAAGTTTGATGGTAGAGGGTTTAGGGTATAGGGTTGAGGGAGTAGAGTAGAGAGGGAGGGAGAAGTGAGATAGAGAGAAGAAGAGAAGAGGAGGGAGGGAGAAAGATAGATGAGGGTTTAGGATCCAATGTATAGGGTAGATGGTTGCGAATTGAGGGTATAGGGTTGAGGACCTATAGGGTTGATGGTTTAGGGTATTGGTTTGATTGATAGGGTTGAGATTAGAGGGTATTGGGTTGAGGGTAGAGGGTAGAAGGTTTAAGGGTTTAGGGTTGATGGTTTAGGGTTGAGGGTAGAGGGTTTAGGGTATAGGTTTGAGGGTATATGATTGAATGATTAGGGTTGAGGGTCCAATGTATAGGGTATAGGGTAATATAGGGATTGCGGGTTTAGGGTTGAATGGTTGAGGGTTAAGGGATTAATGGTTTAGTGTTGAGAATTGAGGGTTGAGGGTTTAAGGTTGAGGGTGGAGGGTTGAGGGTATAGGGTTGAGTGTTTAAGGGTTTAAAGGTTGAGGGTATAGGTTTGAGGGATTAGGGTAGAGAGGGATGGATGGATGGAGGGTAGGGTAGGGTAGTGTTTTGCATACATGTCTACCAAAACATTAATGTCAAAAAAATTGCATGCCTTGTCCATGCTTCCATTTTGAACCTATCTTGCAATCATGGCATGCCACATGAACACATTCCTTTAAGGCATTGGATCCAAAAATTCATGTGAGCATGGAAAATTTAGTGAGCTCACTAGCTTATCAACGCGGTAGGGTTGACAAGGTAGGGGTTGTTTGAAAAAATGCCTCATAAAAATGTGGTCTCACAGTGATGAACATCACTGTGAGACCACATTTTTATGAGGCATTTTTTCAAACAATCCCTACCTTGTCAACCCTACCACATTGAAAAGCTAGTGAACTTAGTAGCTTGTCAAAGGTACCACATTTTTGTTAGGGTTAGAAGGAAAATATCTAATAGTTAAATGTAGATTTGATCAATAAAATAGAGAAATAAAGCATAGAAAAATTATAGCAGCAACAAGACACCACAAAGAATTTAATGTTGTTCACCCAATATGGGCTACATCAACAAAACCACATCAATCCAATATTGATTTTATTATCCAGTGTAAAAAATATTACAATCTCGCCAATAATTCACTCCCATCCCAATCGCTTATTACAAGCTTTTAAAAAGCTTCTAGAATTAGGGTTTTACAAAGTCATTTTTTATTTTTTCGGTGTTGAAGTGAAAAAAAGAGGAGAATTTTTTTTCTTGGGGGTTACCGCCCCCGAAACCCCACTTTTAGGGGGCTTCCCTGACCCCAGGCCCAAAGCTTGGTGAGGATACATGAAGAGTGTATAGTATAGCATGATCAATTGCCACATACCAACAATTTTACATACATGTCTACCAAAACATTATTCTCAAAAAATTCACATGCCTTGTCCATGCTTCCATTTTGAGCCTATCTTGCAATTATGGAATGCCACATGACCACAAATATTTAAGTCATTGAATAAAAAAATTAATTTGAGCATTGACAAGCGAGTGAGATCACTAGCTTGTCAATGCGGTAGGGTTGACAAGGTAGGGGTTGTTTGAAAAAATTCCTCATAGAAATGTGGTCTCATAGTGATGATCCAAAAATACATTTGAGCATTGAAAAGCTAGTGATCTCACTATGAGACCACATTTATATGAGGAATTTTTTCAAACAACCCCTACCTTTTCAACCCTACTGCCTTGACAAGCTAGTGAGCTCACTAGCTTATCAAAGGTACCACAGTTTGCATACATGTCTAACAAAACATTATTGTCAAAAAATTCACACATGCTTCCATTTTTAGCCTATCTTGCAATCATGGCATGCCACATGACCACATTTCTTTAAGGCATTGGATCCAAAAATTCATGTGAACATTGATAAGCTAGTGATCTCACTAGGTTGTCAAAGCAGCAAGGTTAACAAGGTAGGGGATTTTTGAAAAAATGCCTCATAGAAATGTGGTGTCATGGTGATGATGTTCACCATCGTGAGACCACATTTCTATGAGTCATTTTTTCAAATGACCCCTACCTTTTCAACCCTACTGCATTGAAAATATAGTGAGCTAATGAGACCACATTTCTATGAGGCATTTTTTCAAACAACCCCTACCTTGTCAACCCTAGCACATTGACAAGCTAGTGAGCTCACTAGCTTGTCAAAGGTGCCACATTTTGCATACATGTATACCAAAACATTATTGTCAAAAAATTCACATGCCTTGTCCATGCTTCCATTTTGATCCTATCTTGCAATCATGGCATGCCACATGACCACATTTCTTTAAGGCATTGGATCCCAAAATTTATTTGAGCATTGACAATCGAGTGAGTGCACTAGCTTGTCAATGCGGTAGGGTTGACAAGGTAGGGGCTATTTAAAAAAATACCTCATAGAAATGTGGTCTCACAATGATGATGTTCATCACCATGAGACCACATTTGTATGAGGAATTTTTTCAAACAACCCATACCTTTTCAACCCTGCCGCATTGACAAGCTAGTGAGCTCACTAGCTTGTCAAATGTAGCACATTTTGCATACATGTCTACCAAAAAATTATTGTCAAAAAATTCACATGACTTGTCCATGCTTCAATTTAGAGCCTATCTTGAAATAATGTCATGCCACATGACCACATTTATTTAAGGAATTGGATCAAAAAATTCATGTGGGAATTGACAAGCTAGTGAGCTCACTAGCTTGTCAATGTGGTAGGGTTGACAAGGTAGGGGGCTGTTTGAAAAAATGCCTCATAGAAATGTGGTCTCATGGTACATCACCATGAGACCACATTTCTATGAGAAATTTTTTCAAGCAGACCCCTACTTTGTCAACCCTACCACATTTCTATGAGTCATTTTTTCAAACAGCCCCTACCTTGTCAACCCTACCACATTAACAAGCTAGTGAGCTCACTGGCTTGTCATAGGTACCACATTTTTCATACACACCCATGAGACCACATTTCTATGAGGTATTTAAAAAAAAAACCCCTACCTTGTCAACCCTATTGCATTGAAAAGCTAGTGAGCTCACTAGCTTGTCAAAGGTACCACATTTTACATACATGTTTGCCAAAACATTATTGTCAAAAAATTCACATGCCTTTTCCATGTTTTTATTTTTAGCCTATCTTGCAATCATGGCATGCCACATGACAACATTTATTTAATGCATTGGATCCAAAAAATTCATGTGAGCATTAACAAGCTAGTGAACTCACTAGCATGTCAATGTAGTAGGGTTGACAAGGTAGGGGTAATTTGAAAAAATGCCTCAAAAATGTGGTCTCATGGTGATGTAATGTTGTAGGGTTGACAAGGTAGGGGTAGTTTAAAAAAATTCCTCATAGAAATGTGGTCTCATAGTGATGTACAACATTACATCACCATGAGACCACATTTCTAGGAGGCATTTTTTTCAAACTGCCCCTACCTTGTCATCCCTACTGCATTGATAGGCTAGTGAGCTTGTGAGACCACATTTCTTTGAGGGATTTTTCAAATAGACCCTCCCTTGTCAACCCTACCATATTGACAATTTAGTGAGCTCTCTAGCTTGTCAAAGGTACCAAATTTTGCATACATTTCTACTGTTGGTGTTTTTTCCAGTAGAACCCCAAAATTCTCTAAAGGGTAGCCAACCATTATGTTCAAGAAATTCCTAGGCTAGTGGAAAACACAATGAGTAAGGGGTTTTGAGGTCTTTACTCCTACACTTTAGGCTCTGTGGGACCTGGGAAGGTATTCCCTATTGTGTTCATTCTGATTTATTTGATTAAGAACAATTCTATTCATAGATTGGTTCATGTTATTTGCAAATAAACATGATTCACTAAAGATTTGGCTAATATTTGGGTAAATGATTATCCATTTGCTAGGAACGAGGGAATATTTAAAATTTACATTTCTTAATTGAAAGAATTTTAATGAATTTTGTTCTCATTTTAAATCCATAGCCAAGTATATCACAAATTCATTTGATTGTAAGAATTCTTAACAATTAGACCAATGCTTCATCAATTGGGCATATGGGGTCAAATGTTCAATAACTAGTAATACACAAGCTATTTAATTTAGACAATGATGGACTATTTTCATAGTGCTTTGCAATTTGAAAACTCATAATATTTGAAACGTAAATTCTTATCAAATCCTATGCATATTCTTACAAATTCATGACCTTCTTCAAGAATTTAATTAACTCTTTGAGTTAAAGCAAAAAAAATGACACACATTGAATTGAACATTTGAAGATAAAAGAGAATACCCTTGATACTTTCATTTATAATTTGCAAAAATTTACAAGAGGAGAGTATACATTTCAGAAATAAGATTTGTTTCGATATCAATAGATTATATAAAAATAATTCAACATTACTACATACAAGACCTATACCCAAGACAATTATATTGTCTATTCATTAAGCTTCCTACAATATCTTCTTCTTGTACTTAACTTCTACTCAAACCATTTTTTGGACTCAAAATTGAACCCCTGTTATGAGCCTTGAAATCCCTTTTATAGATTAAGGGAGTAACAAGCATCAAGCTCATTATAGTTAGATTTCAAAATAATTCATTTCAACCCAAATTTGAATTTCATTTAAAAAGTTCCCTAAATGGTTACTAGTAATCATTTACTAATCAGGGGGAACAAAATTCATTACCACCACCAAAAGAAGTTGGCCGATACTGCCAAAAGTTACCTTTAACCGCCAACAAAACTCTGCATTCCAAATCCATGTCAAGCCAAATTCTTCATAGTATCAACTCTAGGAATCCACAGTTAGCATGGAAACAAAAAACCAACATACACAGAGAGTGCAAGAAAAACCACCATAGCAATATCATTACCACAACAAAATTCAAGACCTAAACACCACCTCCATCACCCAGAACTAGAACAAGCACAAGCACAAGAACCACAATACACATGCCCACTTCATGTCTTTGCAGAAGTAGGAGGAGAAACTACTGATCCTTCTTCATCTTTATCCTTACTGACCATAGAATAATCATTCCCACTCAAAGTATTTATAGAAACCGGGGGAACTGATATTACTTCCACCCCTGGGGCTGCCAATTTATTTAGGATCATGAGGTATCATTGGCAACTTGAATCTGTTTCAGTCTCACTATCTGAGGGGCTATCAGTAGTGTCAATAGGGGAATTCTGCTATCCAAAAGAAGCTCAACCATATCTTACCTTTCTTTGCATTTATCTTACAAACCCTATAGGCTCCTTACCCTTAGCCTCCATTTTTGCAGACATGATTTAGCTTCTCAACCTATGGCTATTTTTGGTAGCAACTAGTGTAGAATTCTCACCATGGACCTCCTCTTTTCCTTTTTCCTTTAGAGTTGAAGTAGCTTTGGGTATGTTCTATTCGTATTCTAAAACATCACTTTGAGATTTATGCACATTGAACCTCAGTGACCTACGTATTGATGACATAGAAGTAGTCAGCTTACTCATCTTCCTCGGATATATAACTCCATAGATGTAGACCCAAGTGATTTCACCTTACAAACTCAAGAAAATCTATCTCTTAATTTTAATGGTGAGAATGAGAGCCACCAATCCAAATTTATTGAGCAGTTTGATCATGTTGATTATTGATGCTCAATGAAGCCCACACGAGCAAATAGGTGATCAACCACTAGTGTCTACATCATCACTGTTAATTAACTAGGAACATGGAAATCTGCGTATCATTCTCAATGATTACAAGGAATTAACTCTTCACACGCACCAAGATCAAATTGATCACTCTTGAAGAGCATATGCCATTCATGCTTACTCCTTACAGAGCCAAAATGACTATCACATTCCTATTTCTAGTTTTTGAATGTTGGTCCTTGATTTCTTGATGAGATGGTGAATTGAATAGCCCATATTGAGCTGACTAGGTTTGAATTCCTTGAGACCATCGCTCACCAATTTTTGGCCAATAGTGTTCATTCAAGTTGGAAGCCACATCATCCATCCACAAGCCCCACCCATTTATCCAAGCAAGTGGATTAGTCCATGTGTCATGAGCATGAGGTCCTCATGGTTTTTAATGAGCTCTCACCTTTTCCTTGCAAGACAGTGGGGGACAACCAAGATTAACCCTAATGTTTGATCACCACCATCGAATTAAAACATAATATGATAGGCTCAATAGTGGAGGTTGGACCCCACATTTGTATTAGGACACACGTCCACATATCGCAAACCTCACGGCTTTTAACGAACCAACATCTTAATCCTGTGAGCTAGCGGGGAATGACCCATATCAAAACTTGAGATCAAACGAATCCTTAACCTATACATGTGTGTGTATGAAAAATAAGTGCATAAAGGAATTTAAATGAAATATTCAAACACACCAATAATACATTTTAATAAAATAGAATATAAAAGGAGTAAAGAAGTGCAAACTCTATTCTGCTTCCATTGTCGTCCTATTGTCCTCTATCTTTAGTGTTTTTGTAGATTCCAGCCTTGTGTTCTCAGATTATATGGCTAGGCTCAACAAACTGTCTTCCTAAAGAACGAGATTTTGATATGATATGCAAGATTAAGCTATGATGATGGTGATAAACTTAAAATTAAAATGATTGAATGAACTAAGTGCATGAATTCTACTTAATTGCCTATTACCAATGCTTGGATTCACACAGGTATTTATAGATTTTTCAAATGATTTGATTGGCTGATATGATCAATGGTTGTGATAATTCCTGGCAGATCGAATGGTTGAAGAAAGATGAAACTGAAGGAGAGGATAGAAGAACCCTAAAATCAGATTTTTCTATTTTATTATGAAAGAGGAAAAAGAAGGGAAGATAAGAATAAAAGAAAGATTAAAAGCTGATAAATAATTAATTAAAAAAATCAATTATTTATTTGTGGAGGACATTCAGCTTTTCTTAATTAAATAAAATATTTAATTAAGCTTTTTAAAAGCAGAAGAAAACTTGTGATGAGAAAAGAGCTTTAATCAGTTTTATTGAAAAAAAGCAGAATATCTCATAATTAAATAAAATATTTAATTATGATATGAGAAGATTGCACAATTAGGTTAAAATACCTAATTTTGGATTTAGAAAGAAATCATAAGATATTTTTAATTAAATAAGATCTATTTAATTAAATCACTTTTATGAAATTAATTAAATGAAACATTTAATTAATTAGAAGAAGAATTAAAATAGAAGAAAGGGGAAATATTTAAACTTAATTAAATCAAAAGATTTAATTTAAATTCAAACAGTGATAATTAATTTAAATAAATAGAATGTATTTATTTAATTAATTAAGTGGACATGTGAAAATAATTAAATAAAGTAAATTTATTTAATTAGGAAAGAAGAATAAGATGAATGAACAATATAATTAAATTAATTAAATTTAATCATATATAGAGGACTTTTAGAAAAATTAATTAAATAATAAATATTTAATTAATTGCCAGGATTATAGACATAACCATTTTTATGCGTATACATTTTTCCCCTCTTTGAAGTGATGTGTGAAACATATTACTTCAAAGAAAATAAATTTTTTTTGCCCCTGATATGTTTCCGATTTTTGATGTCGATGATGCCCCCTCGAGAGATAAATCACGGAAGAAGAAGTTGATAAGGATTGGGGAACAGTGATTTAGCTCCCGATAGATGATGTGGTCGATGCCCCAGTGAAAAAGAGGTTGAAAAATGGAAAATGCCACTAATGCCCACCCTAAAAGGACCCTTATAAGGTAAAAGGGGTAAAATGAAGTGTCATTTTCACCTTGCTGCTATAGTAAAATTCGAGCTCTGAGAGTGACTTGGCAAGATGGTGATCCCTGTGCACAGACATAGGTTCGAGCGGGCACGATGATATCATAGACCACCGGCGTATGGACCACCGGTGAGTGATTCGAACCCTCTATGTTGTCAATATTTATTTTTTAAGATCGAATTTGAATCGTTTTAAGTCGGATTAAAAAAAAATTTCGAACGTTTTAGCGCATTTAGGAATAGTTATAGCACATTCAATAATTCTATTAGCGCATCTAGGAAATTCCTTAGCGCATCTAGGAATGGAACAAAAATTGATCTGTTAGCGCATCCGACAGATAGAGTTGCGCATTTAGGGCGAAATCGGCTAGGTAGGTATTTTAGCGCATCTAGGGCACAGAATGGTGCATTTAGGGTTTTGTCCAAAAGTGCTAAAGTTGCACATCAGGTAGTTAAAGTAGCACATTAAGGAAATAGAGTTGCGCATTCAGGGTTTTAGCGCATTGGGTAAACAGTCTAGCGCATAGGAGAAAAATTTTAGCGCATATGGGGTTTTTGCGCATAATAGCTACAGAATTGCGCTTTTAGGAAAAAAGTTGCAAAATGTTTGTGTGATGAAAAATGATGATTAAAATTGCTTCTTTAGTCAATAGATAGATAAATTGTCGGATCATCATGTTGATAGGATAGAAAATCGAATAGAGAACTGATAACTTTGCTTTCCGCGATTGAAAAACAAAGAGGAGATGAGTGATTGATTGATTTGAATTTGATAACTTTGCTTCTCGCGATTGAAAAACAAAGAGTAGATGTGTAATTGATTGATTTGAATTTGATAACTTTGCTTCTCGCGATTGAAAAACAAAGAGTAGATGTTGTAATTGATTGATTTGAATTTGATAACTTTGCTTCTCGCGATTGAAAAACAAAGAGTAGATGTTGTAATTGATTGATTGGAATTTGATAACTTTGCTTCTCGCGATTGAAAAACAAAGAGTAGATGTTGTAATTGATTGATTGGAATTTGATAACTTTGCTTCTCACGATTGAAAAACAAAGAGTAGATGTTGTAATTGATTGATTGGAATTTGATAACTTTGCTTCTCGCGATTGAAAAACAAAGAGTAGATGTTGTAATTGATTTGCTTTCTGTGATAGAAAAACAAATAGAAAATGATGAGTGTTGATAAATTTGCTTTCCTGAAAAGAAAAACAAATAGTAAATGATGATAGAGTAGATTGATTGGACATGCTGATAGATTGATGTAACACTTGATATGAGTCATTGATATGTGATGTTAGGTAGATAGATCATATGATATGAGTCTGATTTGATGTATGTGTTGTGATGTTTGAACAAAATAGGAGGCTTTCAAAAGCCTCCAGATCAGAGAGCGGTTCCCCTTGTGTTGGGAGCAGATAGGAGAGTTGACCCCTACAGAGCTACAGGTGATAGCGGACTGCAGATTGGGACTGTTGTTGGCCATGCCACGAGGCATTCGGGCCAACAGAGGACTGTTGACGGCCTTGGCCGAGAGATGGCATTCTGAGCATAACACCTTCCACCTGCCGACGGGTGAGATGAGTGTGACGCCGGAGGATGTGTACCAAATTCTGGGGATTCTGGTTGTTGGAGCCCTTGTGGTTTATGACCACAAGGAGATTGGTGGGACCGAGGCATTGTAGTGGATATGTGGCAATCCCGGTATTTATGGGTACTGGATAGATTGGGATGATTTTAGCAGGTATCCGGCTCTGGTGGCAGTGTTGGCAGCATTTGTTGGAGGTTTTCTTGGGCTGGACCATCGGTCCAAGGGATTTGTCATGGGTTGGGGGAGGATGCTAGAGTGGATGATCACTCAGCCACGGAGATTTGCCTGGGGTAGCTGTGTCCTAGCGGACATGTATCATGATTTACATCAGATTGTGTACAGAGGATCCACCAGCCTGGCGAGTGGGGTTACATTATTGCAGATCTGGGTGTGGGAGCACATTGCTGTCATGAGACCACTTTGTACCAGGGCGAGACGAGTAGGGAGGCCGTATGTGTATGCGTATTCTGGTGCAGTTGTCCAGCAAAGGCTGGGCAAGGTAGAGTACTGGCGGCGAGTGTTGGATGATGTGGATTCAGTGATATGGAGGCCCTACACAGATTGCGAGGCATGGGTGACATATCAGTTAGAGATGTCGTTTATGTGCAGACCACGATACCTGATAGGGCGGACGCCCTTTATTATTGAGAGGTTTCTGGCACTACGGGTTCTGAGACAGTTTGGTTTCACACAGGGGATGCCCCAGGGTGTTGCTCATTATGGGCAGTGTAAGGGGGCTGTAGGATGGGGGCCATGCATTTCGTACCAGGCAGCATATACAGAGTACACAACATTACAGCCCGAGGTATGGGCAGACAGGCTAGAGGTTTTGGATGCTGGGATGACAGATGACTATGCCCAGTATTTTCACACACATCCATTTCCACGGTTTACAGTGCCAGATAAGGCACGGGCGATCAGAGCAGCACCACAGCCAGGAGCAGGGATACTAGGAGGTGTGGCTGGTGGGGAGCAGGCGATGGGTGGAGGAGAGGAGGAGGGAGAGGAGAGTGAGGAGAGTGGAGATGGGGAGGAGGAGAGCAACTCAGAGGACGGAGAGGATGGAGATGATGGGGATGAGCAGAGGCAGCAGAGACTAGATAGCCTCGGTAGAGTACAGGTTCCTCGACGGTCCAGATCTGGTGCTAGGCCTCAGATGGTGATTAGGGTGACATCTTCGTCCCAGTAGGCAGAGATAGATGCGTTGCAGGGTCAGGTGTAGACCTTTCAGGGGCAGCAATCACAGCTTCAGAGTCAGTTAGTGCAGGCTTAGAGCATGATAGTGCAGTTACAGGTGCAGCTTGCACAGGCACAGGCACAGGTACAGGCACAGGCTCAGGCACAGGCACAGGCACAGGCACAGGTTTAGATGCCTACCCCGAATCCTCAGGTGGCACAGTTGGCAGCAGAGAGGGATGCCTTTAGACGGTGGGCACAGGAGGCTGAGGGTGTAGCACAGAGGCTGATGGGTACCATAGAGAGTACCTCCCTACGAGAGGCCATTGCAGAGGGATTCGAGGCAGCCAGAGAGGCAGAGTACTACAGAGTTTGTTATGAGGAGCTATGCCCTCCTGAGCGGCGAGAGCCATATCCCAGATCACATAGTAGGACGAGGACCCAATCCTGGACATCGACACATGGCAGAGAGGTTACAGGGCCTCGACGGGATCCTGATGTAGGGACTAGTGGCAGGCCACCTCCTTTCCGACCAGCTCCTTCAGGGGCATCCACCAGTTAGCCATTTTGGGGCTGAATTTTCTGTATATTGAGTATTGATCATGTCTTATGTATGATGTTTTGAACTTGTTAGTTTCATTGGACATTGGACACTTGTATTATTTTGATGAGTGATGATATGCAGTGGCGGTATTTTTGATGATGTTTTATGTGGATGCATTTGTGTTATGTTATGGATGTGACGTGTATGCATATATGATTTGAGATGGATTTTGATATGTTTTTATTATATGTGCGGACTAATCCATATGATGCATGATGATCTAGTGATTATGATGTGTATACAATGATTTTGTAATGATGTATGTATATATGTGAGATGTTAATTTCTTTTTGAATTTTCCATGTATAAAATACATCATGATATAAAAATGAATGTGGTAGGAATGGTAATATGATAAAATGATATGGAAAATGGTAATGAAACGGTATGAGACAATAAAATGATAAATGAATGAATAATGAAATGATAAATGACAAATGAATGATGAAATGATAAATGGTAACCGAGTAATGAAATGGTAAATGATAAATGAAATGATGAAATGATAAATGAATGAAAAATGATAATGAAAAATGAAATGATAAATGATAAATGGATGATAAATGATAATGAAAAATGAAATGATAAATGATAAATGAATAATAGATGATAATGAAAAATGAAATGATAAATGATAAAGATGATAAATGATAATAATGAACGGATGCAAATGAGTCAAATGTCCCAATGTCCTCCACAAAACTCAAAATTGTATGACAACCGTTGATGCAATCCTTCAGTCTTTCAAAACACCGATGTGAATCCAATATGTAGATATATACAATGATCTAATGAATGTGCAACTATATGAAACTAACCAGTTTGTTGAGCCTATTACAAGCCTTCTTGAATCATCATAGAACATTTAAAATGTTGTAAGTATGTACAAGCATCAGAGGGGAAATTAGCGCCAATGATGACCAGAGTACAACTTTCATGAATTTTGATATAGCAAGCAAACACAAGCATCGAGGTATAATTGAACCGAGATGACCTGAGCATTTCTTGCATAAACAGACAAAGATTAACCACCGTTTTGATGCAAATGTGGAACTGTCATCGATGATGTTTGCTTTGAGTGTCATGTCCTGTGACATATTTGCATCAGATTGGACTGTTAACCTTAAGACAGCAGACAAAGAAAAATCATTTTCGTTCCTTGCAACTCTAGTGCAATACATCATTGAGTATGTTCCTGAGTAATGATATCGAAAATTAAGCAACTTGTGATCAAACATATAATACTGTTATGCATTATTCAGATTTCTAGATCATCCAATAGACAAGGATATGACATCTCGCTGAAAAGTGTTTTATGATCGGACAAAGTGGTTGCATGAGTTTGTTGTTTGTTTGCATGTTCGGATTTCTATGTCATGGTCTAGCTGTTTTGGTATGCTCTGAAAGTTAAGTGCCCCTAGCTGAGTTTTTGCCCAATTTATTGACACAACTTGAGGAAAGGAATATGTACAGACGATCAAGCCATGGTAAGACGTTTTAACCCTCTAGGCAAATGGCGGTAGGATGATGCGATTAATGACCTTAAGATGCGGAAAAAGATGTGGAAAAAGGGGAGCTTTGAAAAGATAAAGTGCAAAACAGGAACTAATAAATGGAGAGGTACAGATAGCGTCTGTTTGCCAGATTTTCACTATCCGTATTTATTGCATTTTTCTGATTTCTTTCTGATTTTTTTGTATTTTCTGTCAATAGACTTCCTGTTTGCCAGGTTTTCACCCTATGACATTCTTTTTGATTTTTCTTTTTTTTCTTCAGGACTTTTTCTGCTGTTTTTGGATTTCTTCAGGACTTTTTCTGCTGTTTTTGGATTTTTTTAGGACTTTTTCTGCTGTTTTTTGGATTTCTTCAGGACTTTTTCTGCTATTTTTGGATTTCTTCAGGACTTTTTCTGCTGTTTTTGGATTTCTTCAGGATTTTTTCTGCTGTTTTTGGATTTCTTTAGGACTTTTTCTGGCTTAAACATAGTACTTCTTAAGATGTATGTTGTTGATGGGTTCATCGAACAGGTCTCCTTCTGGCATTGATAACTTGTATGCTCCCGAGCTGTAGACTGCAATAACCACATAAGGGCCTAGCCAATTTGGTTCAAATTTTCCTTTCTTTTCTCGGTCTTGTTGATTTCATGGGTTCTCTTTCAGGACTAAATCCCCCACCTGGAAAGTATGTGGTTTTACCTTGTGATTATAGCTGCGAGACATCATCTGCTGGTATGCCTTCAAATGGTCAGCTGCTCTCTGTCTCTTTTCATCTAGAAGTTCTAACTCTTGTAGTCGGGAAACTCTGTATTCCTCATTTGTTATGAGACATTTCATTGATACTCTTAAAGAAGGTATTTCTACCTCTAAAGGCAATATGGCTTCTGCTCCATAGACAAGGGCAAAAGGCATTGCTCCTGTCGGTGTTCGGACACTAGTTCTGTAAGCCCACAAGGCGGGATTGAGTTGATCATGCCAATCCTTCCCTGAGTCATTGACAGTTTTCTTCAAGATCTTTAGGATAGTCTTGTTTGACGCCTCTGCTTGGCCATTCCCTTGAGGATAGTAAGGCGTGGAATATCTGTGCTGAATATGGAATCTTTCACAAAGTTCATCAACATCCTGATTTTTGAACGGTCGACCATTATCTGTAATAATGGCATTAGGAATACCATATCGACAAATAATGTAGTTGAGTATGAAGGATGAGATTTGTTTTCTAGTGACTTTAGAGAGAGGTACTGCCTCAATCCACTTAGTGAAATATTCTGTCGCTGTGATAATGAACTTATGCCCATTTGAAGAAGCGGGATGAATTTTGCCCACTAGATCTAACCCCCATTGAGAGAATGGCCAGGTGGGTGTAAATGAATGAAGTTCTTGCGTAGGAGCATGAATAAGATTCCCATGAATCTGACATTTTGAACATGTTTTAACAAAAGTGAATGATTCCCTTTCCATTGTAGGCTAGTAGTAGCCCATTCTAATCAATTTCTTGGATAAGGTTAGTCCACTTGAATGAGTACCACAAATGCCCCCATGAACTTCTTGTAAAGCTTTGTCAGATTCGTCATGGTCAAGACATCGAAGTAAAGTACCATCAAGACCACGGCGATAAAGGGTATCAGCGATGAGGGTATATCGAGAGGATTGTCGGATAAAGTTACGCTTTTGGTTGCGGGATAAGTCAGGTGGTAAAGTGTCATCTTTTAGGTAGGTATAAATTTTACCATACCAGGGTGAATCGGATCCTACTAGGTGGCAGATAATTTGGCTTTCGGGTGTGTCATAGGCGGGTGTCAATAATTGTTCCACCAAAAATTCATAGTGAGTCTATTTTTCTGGGAGTTGTATCAATGAGGCGATCGTGGCCATAGCGTCAGCCGCTTTATTGTCAATCCTTGGAATTTGTGTGAACTGAATGTTCACAAAGTACTTTTTGAAGTCATCAATCATCTTCTTGTATGGCAACAACTTGTCATCTTTAGTCTGATAGTCATTATTGATTTGATTAATGACTAACTGTGAGTCGCCATAAAATTGTAGCTCTGTAATCCTCCATTCCAATGCTGTCTTTAATCCAGTGATTAGTGCTTCATATTCGGCTATGTTATTGGTGCATGGAAACATTAGCCTATATGACCGAGGAATGGTATGTCCTTGAGGGGTGACAAAGAGAATGCCTGCCCCTAATCCATGTTGAGTAAAAGAACCATCAAAGTATAAGGACCATAACTGCTTAGAGTCTGCCGCGAAAACATCAGCATCTGGAAATTCAATGTGTAAGGGGTGCTCTGTTTGTAGAGGAGCATCTGCTAGTTGATCCGCAATAACTTGTCCTTTGATTGCTTTGCAATCAACATAGTGGATGTCAAACTCGCTCAAAATCATGACCCATTTTGCTAACCTTCCTGTTAGTGATGCTTTACTTAGTAGGTATTTGAGTGGATCAATTTTTGAAACAAGATTAATTGTATGAGTTAGCATGTAATGTCAGAATTTCTGTGAAGCAAAGACGACTGCTAAACAAGCCTTCTCAATGAAAGTGTAATTAAGCTCATGACTTGTCAATGTTCTGCTAATATAATAGATGGCATGTTCCTTCCCTTCATGGTCTTCTTGTGCTAATAATGCTCCCAAAGATGTCTAGGTCGCAGTAATATACAGGATCAATGGTTTGTCTAGATTGGGTGGAACGAGAACTGGTGGGTTTATCAGGTACTGCTTGATTTGTTGAAATGCCATTTCACATTTGTCATCCCATCTAAAAGGAACATTTTTATGTAGGAGATGTGTGAATGGTAGACTTTTGTCAGCCAATTGTGCAATGAATCTTCTGATGGACTATAGCCGCCCTTGTAATGACCTCAATTGACTGATGTTCTTTGGAGGAGGCATCTGCATGATTGCCTGAATTTTTGTAGGATCTACTTCAATTCCTTTTTCTGAAACAATATACCCTAGCAACTTTTTGGATGTGACCCCAAAAACACATTTCTTAAGATTTAGGCGAACTTTGAATTTCTCCAATCTAGTGAATATTTTAGACAGTATTTCCAAGTTTCCTTCTCTGGTGTGTGATTTTTCCAATATGTCATCTACATAATCCTCCATGAATGTGTGCATCATGTCATGAAAGATCGTAGTCATAGCTCTTTCATAAGTAGCTCCAGCATTCTTTAAGCCGAAAGGCATAACATTCCAACAATATGTTCCCCACGGGCAAGTGAAAGTTGTTTTCTCTTGGTCTTCTGGTGCAATTTTGATTTGGTTGTAACCAGAGAAACCATCCATTAATGAGTATATGGCATGGCCTGCTGTCAAGTCAACTATAGTGTCGATGCTAGGGAGCGGGAAGTCATCCTTTGGGCATGCTTTGTTAAGATCTCTGAAATCAGTGCATACTCTTACACGTTTGTCTAGTTTCGCTACTGGTACAATGTTGGAGATCCATTCTGCATAGGCAATTGGTCTTATAAAACCTGCGTCTAGGAGCTTCTTGAGTTCTTCTTTAACCAGTAGTGCTACATGAGGATTCATCTTTCTGAGCTTTTTTTTTACTGGTTTAACTCCTGGTTTGATAGATAAGTGATGCATAATGAGATCAGGATCAAGGCCCGACATGTCTGCATATGACCAAGCAAAATTAACTTGATTTTCTTTGAGAAAGTTCATGAATTCTGGGATTTCTTTATCTGTCATTGATTCAACTAGCTGTAGAATCCTTGGATTATCTGTAGTTGCAATATTGATTTCCTTAGTAGGTTCGATCAAGATGGGCGATCGCTCATGATAGTGCTCCGGGAGAGTGTCAAGAGTCCCATCAGCTGGTGCCTCAAAAAAAATTTCACCATCTGATACGCTCTTTATTTTATCTTTTCCTTGATCTAGTACTGCCATATTCTAGTTTTCACCACTAGATCATTTTTCTTTATTTTCATTTTTGCAGCTAGGAGGCTTGACACTCTCCTGATTAAAAACTTCATACCGAAAATTGCTAGTGGAACAATTATCGACACTTTCAGCGGAAAGGAAGTTTATGATAGCTTCATCATTGGGAAAAATAGGTATATCAATAGGTTCTGTCAGATCCCAGTCAATGAGATCAGGGTGAATTAAAGGTAACATGTCATTTGGTTTTATGAAATCGGTGATAGTTAGGGTCAAGACAGAGTTATCTGTAGGATCCGAGTTATGAGATAAGTCAATGATGGTACTATTCTCCTGATAGTCTTGTTCATTAAAATCCGACTCAGTATCACTAGACTCATAGTTGTGTTGCGGTTCAAATTCTTGTGGTTGGGATCCTGAACCTTCCCCTTTGATTAAAATGGTCGTGTACTTGTGTATGACATCTACCTCTTTGTCCCTCCAAAATTCATCATTGTGGATGGTATCCCATTCATATTCAGCAGAATCAGTATCAAAATTATTTTCTATGCAATTCAGGATTGATGCCAAACATATCTTTTTCTTGTCAGAACCTTCTTGTAGTTTAAAAACATTACCTTGTGACTGTTTAGATTGGGTAGCATCATAGCCTATTCCAGTTTTATCATATGCTGCGAGCCCTGGGAGATGGATAGGCTCAACTACGCCTTCTTTTCTTTTTCCAAGAGGACCATTGTCATATCCCATCTTTTGCATGATGGAATATCCTTTCCCATATTGAGCTGTTGGTAAGGTAACATTTAGAACTGTTTCTTCTTCATCCTTATAAAGCCAATCTAGAATCGCTGCATCCTCAGAATCTCCCATGGGAAACTTTTCTTTGACAAATTGTCCATTGAACTTGGTAGTGGGCACTGTTTGTATTTGTACTGATGTTGATGCTGCTGATATCTGTTGTTGTGTAATAGAAGGCTTTCCATGTGATTTAGGAGATGTAGGTAGATTAGCAAGACAAAGGGAATATTCCCCAACTCCACTTTCCTTGAACTGCAGTTTCTTGTCAAAGCTTTTGGCTAATTGACTGATTTGTGTCTCATGCTTAGGAGAAGTATTAGCAAGTGCTTCTCGATTATTTGGAACCAAAGTATCCTGATGAGTTTTGACATTGGCACAAGTTTGGGTGTTTGAATTATCAGCTGGTATAGTGATTTCCTATCTGTCATATGGAAACTTAAGACATTGATGGTAAGTGGACGGAACAGCTTGCATTTCATGGATCCAAGGATGACCCAACAAGATGTTGTATGTAAGATCTCGATCTAAAACTTGAAAAAAGGTATTTTGATAGCGAGTCCCACTCTGATTGGTAGCATGATTAGACCTTTAGACGTTCTCTCCTCATCATCATAGGCCTTTATAGTAATCTTCCTTCTAGGGTCAATGGAGTCTTCCGCAAACCCTAATGCTTGAACGACCTTCAAGGTACATATATTTAGACTAGCCCCTCCATCTATTAGAACACGTTTAACACGGAACTTATGGATCATGACCTCTAAGTATAATGATGAATTGTGGGGATGAGTCATGGAAACATTGTCTTTGTCTAAAAATGAAAGGCATGTGGGTGAGGACAAATGTCCTACCGTGGCTTGAAATCTGTCCACATCCAAATCTGTGGATACAGTTGTGTTAAAAAGGTCTTTGTCTAAAATTTCCTTGTGTGCGGGGGAAATTTTTAGGAGTTCTAAAATGGAGATTTGAGCAGGAGTTTTTCGAAGTTGGTTGACTAAGTCATATTGATGTTGAGGGAAAGTCTCAATGGATTTTGAAGAGGTACCCTTTAAGATAAATTTAGCTTGGGCTCTCGTTGTGACATTCACTTGTCCATTATCTACTTTTTCCTTGATTTTTATAACGTTGACTTGCTCATTATCTGTATAGAGGTGACGAATTACATTGTCATCAATTTGATTCACATTTTTATCAGAAGACTCTCCCTTTTGATAATTTGGTAGAGGGTTGTGAAATGCTTGGTGATCTTCATTAGATTTCTGTTGTCCTTCTACTATGATAATGCCCTTGTCAATGAGATCTTGAATAGCATGTTTCAAAGCTTGGCATTGGTTTGTACGATGACCTCTGCACCTATGATAGTCACAAAAATAAGCCTCATTCCATGATGGAGGTTTTATACTAGGTTCATAATTGCATTGCGGTGGTAACATAAGGACATTTTTTTCCATAACCTCTTTGAAAGATGATTCCAAGGATTGTCCTAGTGGTGTGAAGGTTCTTCTATTGGAGAAGAATGGAAAATGTTGTGAGTTTGTATTTGAGGTATTCCCTAGAGTGTTGTTGTTGTTGTTTCCCCGGTAGTTTTGGTTGTTGGTCGCCCCCTGATTATTGTTCGTTGGAGGAGGATGATTGTTTCCTAGATTCGCGACTGAATTGACATTGTTATTACGAGTAGTGTTTGGGGTGCTCAGAACAAATGGCCTAGTCATAATATGATTTGCGTCTACAACACCATCGTTTACAATGTTCTTGTTGCGGGTCCAAAATTTTGACTTGTCTTGATTGTTGTAATGATTAGATGAGCTAGGGTTGTCCCTATCAAGTTTTATTGTCCCTCTTTTGACCAAAGCACTTTCGATGCTAATGGAATCCTCAATCAATTTCTCAAAGGAAGGTGGACAGTGTAGATTTAAACGATAGCTCATTTATGAGTTGAGGCTATTGATGAAAGTAACCATTTTCTCCTTTTCAGGGACATGACGGGGGTACCTAGCGAACATTCTCCTCCATCTTTGAAAAAAGGTAGTGAAAGATTCCCCAGGTTTTTGCGTAACTTTGCAAAGATCAATCATGGTGATCTGGTGTTGAACGTTGTAGGAGTATTGTGTTATGAACAAATTTATCAATTCCTCAAATGTTCGAATAGGAGGTGTAATCTTAGATAACCATTCCATAGAGTTGACTCCAAGGCTTTGAGGAAATAATCACAATAAATATGTATCTTCGTGGGCAAATTCCAATGTCATGTTTCGAAAGTCTCTAACATGGTCAACTGGGTCTGATTTTCCATTATAACGATCAAATTTGGGGATTTCACAGTGTTTAGGAAATGGAATCATGTTGAGACTTCTATCAAAGGGATAAGGACATATGTCATCCAAAGTGTATTTCTTGGTTGCGGTTCCTCCTCGTAACTCTTTGAGTTCTCCCTGCATTTCTCTAAACTCTTTTTTGAAGGAGGCGAATTTAGATAGGGATGGCTCTTCCTCTGTGGCTTTTAATTTCTCAGTATCAAAGTCTTTAGGCAATTTGGCTCCTTGATCTACTAAGAAAAGAAAATACTTCTCTTTGTCACGTTGTATAATTTGTTCAAGGATTTTAAGAAACTTGGGATTCTGTTTCGCCTCTTTAATTTCTTCCTCTTACTCATTATCACTGTCTACGGGAGTTTTGTTCCTGTTTGTGTTTTTAAGCAATGAATCTTCCCCTCTATCAGCCATATTGTTGTCACTAAAAAGGGGATTGCGACTCACACTAAAAAGAGGACTATCATGTTCACCTTCTTCTTGAATGTTGTGTGTGGAAGTTTCTTGTTGAGATGTATCTCCTAGCTTGTTGTGTTGAGATCTTGTAAAAACAGGCATATGGAAGAAATCCTCGGATATGATCAAAGGTTACTGAAGGATTTGATTAGGACGCGTTGAATATTCAATTGAAGGTTGTGGTATATTCTCAAACTCAAGAGGTTGATTAAGATTGTGATGTTGAGACAATGCTAATCTTTGATAATAAGCTTGGGTAGCCAAAGGTTCTACAGCATAATCGTCGGTGAATCCCTTAATGTAGTCTTGGTATCTATGGAGAAATGTGCGATAATGGAGCAAGACGTCTCGGCTCTTATACATAAATTCCCTGCGATCTAAAGTCTTTTTGTAACTTAAATTTGTTTTGGGCTTCTTGATCCTATTGAAAACTAATTTCTTGGTGAACTTGGTTGATTTCCACTTTCTCAACATGGGATTAAAATCTCAGAGATTCGGGTCTGTGACAGGAATCTAAAAGCACTATTTTGTTTCCTAAATGCGCTACAGAAAATGGTAAATGCGCTGGAAAAAGAGTCAAATGCGCTGCAGAATAGCTCAGATGCGTAGAAACAGAGCACAGATGTGCAGCAGAATACCCTAAATGCGCTGAAATAGAACACAGATGCGCTAGAACAGATTTGAAAAGTGCTACAGTTTTCCCTAGATGCGCTAAAACAATTTGTCTAAGGACAGTTTTGACCAGTTTTCAGCTGAAATTTGTCATGTTTGTTCTTGGATGATCCTTTATCTGAATTAATGTTTTGAAAGCACAACAAACAGTCTGATTAAAGTTGATTTGTAGCCAAACACAGAATAAGACAAGCACAACCTAGGTTAGGCCAGGACAATATCTGCTAGACTCCATGTGGGTTTCCCCAACCATATATCAGTAGCGTGTGAATCCAGAAGCTTGGCTGCACGGGCTCCACCTTACAGTGCACTCTCTTCTCAGGCCAACCAAGCTTCCAACCCCCATGAAACTCCCATGGCGAGCTGATCACCTCTACTATTGACTACAAAAGTGTGGAAGGCTTCACACCGACTGGTGCTGGACTAGCAGATAGAAGGTTTTTGGCTTTCTAAACAATGGTTTTTAATTCGGGACCCCCGTTCGAGTGGCCATACATGGGGCAAGAGATTAATCACCATTAAGGTGGCACTCCAGCCTGAAGAGGTTAAGCTCAACAGGGTTTAAGGGAGTACAACTCCGTCTGTATGACACATCCGCACAAGCAACCTTAGGTTTTCCCTTAAGATTTACATTTATATACTGGTCGGGGGTAGCTTGGCCTTAGCTCCGTTGCTGGTTTGAGTCGTCCCTTAAGGTGAGTACTTTTTCCCTTAAGGCAGGCCCAATTTCTAGAGTCAATAACTATTTCTCTTGCACCCAGGATCGCACAAGTGTGCAAGGGGAGAGGATACTTCAATTATTGAGTCAGGGTTACACAGGGAAAAGTGGGTCTGGTTTTCTAATCACCTAGTTTGCACAGGGTGAGAGCATAATCACCTACCACTTTCAAGCACAGTCAATAAGAGTAAACAAGTTCATTTTATGTGCACCAAAATCAAAAGTGATTTACTCTAAGTGAAGATTTTGCTTCACAACAGACATGGGGTTCATTTTAACTGCATGATAAAGGTGTGGTGGCTACCCTAGATTGATTCATTTTAAACCCAGCAAAAAGAAATGAAAAAAATTATGTCTGCGGAAGGCGTCAGACTCAAAATTTTGGTTATAATTCGGATGTGAAGCTCTATCCCCCGGATGCACAGAAATAGGGACTAGATGCACAACTCTGTGGCCTAAATGCGCTAAAACAGAATATAAATGCACTGCTTTGTTACTTAGATGCGCGAAAACAGAACCTAGATGCGCTATTCTAAATGCAATTTTTTTTAGATTTTCTAAAACATATAAAGATGCGCTAACCTATTTCCTATATGCGCTAACTAAATTCCTATATGCGCTACAGAAAGTGACGGATGCGCTATTCTGTTTCTCGGATGCGCCGCAGAAATTCTTGGATGCGCCGAAACAGTCTTCAAATGTGCCGAAATACCTGCAAAAATAAAATTTCCCGAATTTTCCCGATGCGCTGCCGAATGCCAGAAAACCTGTGAGCCAACCTGCAAGAAAAACCTGCAAGAAAGAAGTCTAAAATAGGGGCATAGGCCCCATGGTGGGCGCCATTTAATGTGTGTATGAAAAATAAGTGCATAAAGGAATTTAAATGAAATATTCAAACACACCAATAAGACATTTTAATAAAACAGAATATAAAAGGAGTAAAGAAGTGCAAACTCTATTCTTCTTCCATTGTCATCCTATTGTCCTCTATCTTTAGTGTTTTTGTAGATTCCAGCCTTGTGTTCTCAAATTGTATGGCTAGGCTCAACAAACTGTCTTCCTAAAGAATGAGATTTTGATATGATATGCAAGATTAAGCTATGATGATGGTGATAAACTTAAAATTAAAATGATTGAATGAACTAAGTGCATGAATTCTACTTAATTGCCTATTACCAATGCTTGGATTCACACAGGTATATAGATTTTTCAAATGATTTTGATTGGCTGATATGATCAATGGTTGTGATAATTCCTGGCAGATCGAATGGTTGAAGAAAGATGAAACTGAAGGAGAGGATAGAAGAACCCTAAAATTAGATTTTTCTATTTTATTATGAAAGAGGAAAAAGAAGGGAAGATAAGAATAAAAGAAAGATTAAAAGCTGATAAATAATTAATTAAAAAAATCAATTATTTATTTGTGGAGACATTCAACTTTTCTTAATTAAATAAAATATTTAATTAAGCTTTTAAAAGCAGAAGAAAACTTGTGGTGAGAAAAGAGCTTTAATCAGTTTTATTGAAAAAAAGCAGAATATCTCATAATTAAATAAAATATTTAATTATGATATGAGAAGATTGCACAATTAGGTTAAAATACCTAATTTTGGATTTAGAAAGAAATCATAAGATATTTTTAATTAAATAAGATCTATTTAATTAAATCACTTTTATGAAATTAATTAAATGAAACATTTAATTAATTAGAAGAAGAATTAAAATAGAAGAAAGGGGAAATATTTAAACTTAATTAAATCAAAAGATTTAATTTAAATTCAAACAGTGATAATTAATTTAAATAAATAGAATGTATTTATTTAATTAATTAAGTGGACGTGAAAATAATTAAATAAAGTAAATTTATTTAATTAGGAAAGAAGAATAAGATGAATGAACAATATAATTAAATTAATTAAATTTAATCATATGTAGAGGACTTTTAGAAAAATTAATTAAATAATAAATATTTAATTAATTGCCAGGATTATAGACATAACCATTTTTATGTGTATACAACATGAAATAAAGTCAGTTTTAAAAGTGGGGCCATCGCTAGGCTGACAATAATTAGACCCTCAGGAAAACATAAGTATTTTGGAGTGAAATATTTTGCCAAACTTCAAGGACATTTGAAGTGAGAAGATGCACATGTGACCGACCTTCCTAGACAAAGGGGGTTGGTGAGAATACACATTCAAAGGATCAAGTGATAACTTAAATGACCAGTGACCAACCATAGTGAGTCAGTGTGAAATTTAAACACCCAAATGGTTTTAAGATAGAACATTATATGAAGAAGGTTTATAGACCAAAACCCTAACCTCATCCTTGGAACCAAAGCTCACAATCATGATCAGAATCAAGATATGCACAAAATTTGCAAAAAATTTGGGATCCCTATTAGTGGCTCATGCTTGGGGACATATACCCCCTGTGGGTATAGCAAGAATCCAGATCTTGGGTTGAAGCAGACTAAGGAAGAAGCACAAAAACCTAGGAGCTTTCACAAACAAGGAAAACACACCACACTAAACCTATATACACTAATCACAATAGTATACAATATTATTTCAATTTCAATTTCAGAAGCCTCCCTTAATTCCTTAGGATTCTCTCAACAAATTGGAGGCCATATGGCTCCCAAAACTTAAAAGAAATCCCTTTCCTCTATCAAATACCTTGTCCTATGTGACTTGCATGGGAATAGTAATTGTACTAGGAACTTTCATGACATTAGTCCTATTATGTTTAACATAGTTAATCCCATGTGCCATGCCTCTAAGATCACCTTGTTCATTAACTTGGCTAAATGTAAAATCATTTGATTGCATTGGGAAAATGAAATATCCATACTCCATCTGATCATCAACATTATCTGTTCTGACATCATATTCAACTTGCATTTCAAACTAAATTCCCCCATAAACATTTTGACATATGCCTTGTAAGTAATCCTTAGGTACATTAAAATAAAAGGATTCATATCTAGGAATCTTCCTTAATTGGATATTATGATAGGGAGAAAAACTTAGGTCTCCTGGCTCAAGTACATTTGAATACTATCCATTGTCAGCTGAACCAACATTCTTGTTGTCCTCCACACCAATGCTTGTCTCACCAGATGAAAGAAAACCCATAATCATATTACAAAGGTAAGGAACATCAAAAAAGAAGCATCTAAAACCCATTTCATATTGATTGACACTACCTCCATTGTTATTTGCACCCCTAGGCTGCTCTTCACATAGATCAAACAATCTTGCAATATCAACACAATCTAAAGATTCATCAAATCATTTCTCCTCACCAACATGCAACAATGCTACTTTAGGACCCATGTAACCATCCAAGTGCACAACTTGTTCAACCAAGAATAGGCCCCTTCCTTCATCAATGTATATATCATCCCTATTATCATGTATGGATGACAATGTCGTCATTGTTTCAAGCACACAACCATGAACCATAGGGACATGGGTATGTTTATTTATATCTCCCTCAAACTAGCACTGTATTTAGGATCGTCACCATAGAAAATGACATCCTTAACTTTAAATTCTTCACCATGTGAGCAATTATCATGTTCAATTGATAGAAAACCTGAGCTATATTCTTGGTAATCATTAGATACAGTTTACTCATTCACTTGTGAATAAGTGACTTCACCAATATTTGTACCATTGCATCCTTCATGTGATTGGGGAGCTTTTGAATCAAGGTCACCATCCTGAAGGATACAATTAGAAACCTTAATGTCAGCCTAGTCTTCATTCCTTCCCATCTCATTTGTATCATATCCAATATATTCATAAGTAACACTTGCCAAGAACCCATCAACATGTTGCTTTGCTTGTTCATGGCTACACTCTAACCCCATGTTAGATGCATCATCAAAATTTTCAATAAAGAGTGGGTTATTTCTACACCAGTAAGGACCATCATTTTTCATCTCACATAATGGTGAAGGTTCATCATATAGGTGATTTTGCCACACCTTTATTGTTGTCACACATACCCCTACTTTCTCAATATGAGGATCATAATCCCTAGAATCATCAGTGCATTCAAAGTCATTGTAATCACTTGAAGAGAAAAGAGTGATATTTTCAACATCATCTTCATCATTTGTATTCAAGATTATTGGTCCACATTCTGGGAACTCTTCACATGAAGAAAATTGTTCACGCCCATGCAAGTACACCATCCCATGGCTATCAACATATCCTCTACTCAGAGCTAGAGATTCCATCTCTATTGTGTAAGAAGAATTATAATCAATAGAGGACCGAGTAGGCTCAATTCCATCACCTTGGTCATTGATTTGTGGCACAATATTAACATGTGCACCATTGTCACTGATCAAATCAAGACATGGGACTTCCTCTTGCACCCCTAGTATTTTCTCACAATCTAGGACATCCTAGGGGTGAGAATCATGCACCACTACCTTGTTCTCATAATGTGTATCTTCATCCTAACCACTATTGTATGGATCTGCATCTATGCTGCCTGTGAAATGACAACAATCATTAACCAGTTGTTCACATTCTGATACATTCTCCTCACTTGCGTGCACTATCTTTTGATACTCTTCAACATGGAAACCACTACTAACATTCTAAGGTATCACATGTTGCACATGATCATATTTAATTTCCTCTATCATCATTATCTAATCAACCATTTGATCAAGATCATGAGGTTTCAAATCCTCTGGTAGTTTACTCAACCATGGCTTGTAAACCTCACGAAATAGATCAATGCATATTGAATCATTAGGTTTTCCACTCTTGGGTACCTCTATCAAGACATCCACAAATCTTGAAAATAAGTCATAGGGTGATTCCCTTGCATGCATTTTCATTTCATACAACTTCTTGATAGAAAACATTTGGTCAATTTTTCTTGAGTTTTATTGATGCACATATGGCATTTGACTATGATCTACACATTATGGTGATGGAGAAAATACAATAGCAGAGACATTCTTAATTTGACAAATATTTCTTCTACCTGATACATGTTCATTTACATCAAATGTACTTGGTTCACCCACACTAGTAACCAAATGTCCTTTCATAATTGAGTATTTCAAATTGTTTTCAATATTCAGGGCAATTTGATATGCTTGATGCAATGTGGTAGGCTCTTTATCCATGAACAGGTAACTCATCTTGTTGTCAGATGCATTAAGGTACATGACCAAACATTCAACATTGTTCGGTCTCATATTTTTCAGGGATATCCCTTATAGCTTTCGTGAATCTAAGATTGAAAGCAGGGATCAACTCATCTCCACTTCTACAGATCTCCACAAATTTTTTCCTTACTACATTTGGATTTACTCTCTCACCAAATTGTTCCATGAATATAATTTTAAATTAAACCCAAGAATGTATAGAAGATTTTAGTAGAAAAGAAAACCAGTCTCTCACATCTCCTTTCAAATACTGAACAAACAACTTCATGACCACATCTTCAAATTCCAACTCATATTCTCCCATGACATCAACAAACTCCTACAAATGTTTACTTGCTGATTCAGATTTTTCATCATTAAAATTTGGTACCTTATCTCTGATCTTGGGTGGTACAATATTTGGATAACCACAAATATTACCAAAATTAATGGCCTTGTACCTTTCGGTACTGAAATTTCCTTGACATGACAAAGGTTGTTTGTTATGAATGGTTACATGGACATTCACACCAGGATGTGCAACTTGACAATGCATTCTTACACCTTTAAAAAGGATTACAATTATGACCTTAAGCCTTTATACTGCAAATCTTTTATCTAATTTACTCAAGATCATAAAATATAACATGCTTCTCTATGACAACACATGAATATCGAATTACAATTCAAAAGAACACAATATTGCCACTAATATTCCCTCTTCTAGTGCTACTTCACCTAGTTGGGAATCACTTACATTTAAAATCCTGAAGATTTCTCATAATCTATATGCCAATTCAATAATGTTTTCTTTAGATTCATGAGAATACCTGGAAATTGGCCACAACTATTCAACTTCTTCTTTGAAACTTGTAGATTTAAAGCTTTGATGCATTCTTTATCAGGTCCTTTAGTCAGTGTTGCCACCTCCTTTTAAGGAGGATTAAAATTTAAATGATATGAAGTTTCTTCAAATATAAATCTCATTCTAGGTCTTCTCCAACAATGAAGTCACTTTCAGATCCATAAAGCTTTGTTGCAATTAAATCCTTTACTAGAATCAAGAATTCTTCAATATCTGAACAAGACGTTCAGATTCACCACACCATTTGACTATGTGATACAATAATATGCGACTAGAGCATGGAAATTTTTCCCTAACAGAGTCACCATTTCTATTGGTGTTTTTTCTAGCAGAACCCCAAAATTCTCTAAAGGGTAGCCAACCCTTATGCTCAAAAAATTCTTAGGTTAGTGGCAAACACAACGAGTAAAGGGTTTTGAGGTATTTTCTCCTACACTTTAGGCTCTGTGGGATTTGGGAGGGTATTCCCTATTGTGTTCATTCTAATTTATTTAATGGAGAACACTTATATTCACAGATTGGTTCCTGTAATTTGCACATAAACATAATTCACTAAAGATTTGGCTGATCTTTGGGTAAATGATTATCCATTTGCTAGGAATGAGGGGATATTTCAAATTTACATTTCTTAATTGAAATAATTTTAATGAGTTTTGTTCTCATTTTAAATCCACAACCAGGTATATCACAAATTCATTTAATTTTACAAATTCTTAGCTATTTGACCAGTGCTTCATCAATTGGGCATATAGGATCAAATATGCAATAACCAGTAATACACAAGCTATTGAATTCAGACAATGGTGGACTATTTTCATAGTGCTTTGCAATCTAAAAACTCACAATATTTGAAACATAACTTCTTATCAAATCCTATGCAAATTCTAACTAATTTATGACCCTCTTCAAGCATTTAATTAACTCTTTGAGTTAAATCAAAAACAATAACACACATTCAATTAAACATTTGAAGATAAATGAGAATACCCTTGATACTTTCATTTATAATTTGGAAAAATTTACAAGAGGAGAGTATGCATTTTATAAATGAGGTTTGTTTCGATATTTGTAGCTTATATAAATCTAATTCAAGATTGCTACATACAAGACCTATACCCAAGATAATTATAAAGTTCTATTCATTAAGCTTCCTTTAATATCTTCTTCTTGTACTTAACTTCTACCCAAACCATTTTTTGGAATCAAAATCAAACCCTTGTAATCAGCCTTGAAACCCATTTTATAGATTAAGGGAGCAACAAGCATTGGGCTCATTATAGTTACATTTCAAAATATTTCATTTCAAAACTTCCCTAAATGGTTACCAATAATCATTTACTAATCGGGGGGAACAAAATTTCTAACCACCACCAAAAGAAGTCAGTCGATGCCGCCAAAAGTTACCTTTAACCACCAATGAAACTTTGCATTCCACACCCACGTTGAGCCAAAGTCTTCATAGTATCAACTCCAAGCATCCACAGCTAGCATGAAAACAAAAAAAAATACATAGAGAATGCAAGAAAAGACACCATAGCAATATCATTATCACAACAAAATTCAAGACCCAAACACAATTTCCATCACCTAGAACTAAAATAATCACCAACACCAAAACCATAGTACACATTCCCACTTCGTGTCTTTGCACAAGTAGGAGAAGAAACCACCACTTCTTCTTCATCTTTATCCTTGTCGACCATAGAATAATCATTCCCACTTGAAGTCTTTACAAAAAATAGGGGAAATGTTATTCCTTCCACCCCTAGGGCTTCCAATTTATTCAAGATCATGAGGTATCCTTGGTAACCTAAATCTATTTTGGTCTCACTATCTAAAGGGATATCAGTAATGTCAATAGGGGAATTTTTCCATCCAAAAAAAGCTTAGCCATATCTTACCTTTCTTCATATTCCTCTTACAAACCCTATAAGCTCCTTACCTTAGCCTCTGTCATTTCTATGGTCAAGATTTTGCTTCTCAACCTATGGTTGTTTCTGGTAGCAACTGGTGTAGACTTCTCACCACGGACCTCCTCCTTGCCTTTTTCCTTCAGAGTCAAAGTAGCTTTGGGTATTTTATGTTCATATTTTGGAACATCACTATGATATTTTTGCACATTGAACCTTGGGGACCTCCGCACTAATGACACATATGTAGCAGGCTTACTCATCTTCCTCTAATAAATAACTCCACATATGTAGACCCAAGTGATTTCACCTTACTCACAAACTCAGGAAACTCTATCTCTTGATTGTAATGGTGAGAATGAGATCCATCAATCCACATTTATTGAGTAGTTTGATCATGTTGATCATCAATGCTCAATGAAGCCCACACAAGTGAATAGGTGATTGACCACTAGCGTCTACATCACCACCATTAATTACCCAGGTAAATGGAAATCCACGTATCATTCTCAATGATTACAAGGAATTAACTCTTCGCACGCACCAAGATCAAATTGATCACTCCTGAAGAGCATACGCCATTAATGCTTACTCCTTGCAGAGCCAAAATAGCTATCACATGCCTATTTTTGGTTTTTGAATTTTGGCCATCAATTTATTAATGAAGTGGTGAATCAAACAACCCATATTGAGTTGACCAGGTTTGAATTCCTAGAGAACATCACTCACTAATTTCTGGCCAATAGTTTTCATTCAAGTTGGAAGCCACATCATCCATCCACAGGCCCCTCCCATTTCTCCAAGTAGGTGGATTAGTTCATGTGTTGTGAGCCCACGATCCTCATAGTTTTTAATGAGCTCTCACCTTTTCCTTGAAATCTAGTGGGGGATGGTTGAGATTAACCCCAATGTTTGATCACCACCATCAAATTAAACATCATATGATAGGCTCAATAGTGGAGGCTAGGCCCCACATTTGTATTAGGACATGCATCCACATCTCACAAACCTCACAGATTTTAAAAAACCAACATCTTAATCCTATGAGCTAGTGGGAATGACCCAAATCAAAACTTGAGATTGGATGAGTCCTTAACCTACACATGAAATAAAGCTAGTTTTAAAAGCGGGGCCATGGCTAGGCTGATGACAATTAGACCCTTGGGAAAATGACTTAAACATAAGTCTTTTGGAGTGAAATATTTTGCCAAATTTTAGGGAAATTTGAAGTGAGAAGATGCACAGGTGACCAACCTTCCTAGAAAAAGGGGGCTAGTGAGAATACACATTCAAAGGCTTAAATGATAACTTAAGCAACCAGTGACCGATCATAGCCAGTCAGTGTGAAATTAAAACACACAAATGATTTTAAGATAGACCATTATACGAAGAAGGTTTATAGACCAAAACCCTAACCCCATCCTTTGACCCATAGCTCACAATCATGATGAAAATCAAGATATGCACAAAATTTTGCAAAAATATTGGGAGCTCTATCATCTACCAAAACATTATTGTCAAAAACTTCACATGCCTTGTCCATGCTTCCATTTTTAGCCTATCTTGCAATCATGGCATGCCACATGACCACATTTATTTAGGGAATTGGATCCAAAAATTCATGTGAACATTAACAAGCTAGTGAGCTCACTAGCTTGTCAATGTGGTAGGGTTGACAAGGTAGGGCTGTTTGAAAAAATGCCTCATAGAAATGTGGTCTCACGGTGATGTACATCACCGTGAGACCACATTTCTATGAGGCATTTTTTCAAACAGCCCTACCTTGTCAACCCTACCACATAGAAATGTGGTCTCATGGTGATGTACATTACCATGAGACCACATTTCTATGAGGCATTTTTTCAAACATCCCCTACCTTGTCAACCCTACCGCATTGACAAGCTAGTAAGCTCACTAGCTTGTCAAAGGTACCAAATTTTTCATACATCACTGTGAGACCACATTTCTATGAGGCATTTTTCAAATAGCCCCTACCTTGTCAACCCTCCTACATTGAGAAGCCAGTGAGCTCACTATCTTGTAAAAGGTACCACATTTTGCATACATGTCTACCAAAACATTATTGTCAAAAAATTCACATGCCTTGTCAATGTTCTTATTTTGAGCCTATCTTGAAATCATGGCATGCCACATGACCACATTTATTTAAGGCATTGGATCCAAGAATTCATGTGAGCATTGACAAGGTAGGGGCAGTTTGAAAAAATGCCTCATAGAAATGTAGTCTCATGGTGATATAATGTGGTAGGGTTGACAAGGTAGCGGTAGTTTGAAAAAATGTGTCATAGAAATGTGGTCTCACAGTGATGTACAACATTACATCACTATGAGACCACATTTCTATGAGGCATTTTTTCAAATTGCCCCTACCTTGTCAACCCTACCACATTGAAAAGCTAGTGAGCTCATTTGCTTGTCAAAGGTACCACATTACATATCTACCAAAACATTATTGTCAAAAAATTCACATTTGTTGTCCATGCTTCTATTTTGAGCCTATCTTGCAATCATGGCATGCCACATGACCACATTTCTTTAAGGCATTGGATCCAAAAAATCATGCGAGCATTAAAAAGCTAATGAGCTCACTAGACTGTCAATGCGGTAGGGTTGACAAGGTAGAGGTTGTTTGAAAAAATGCCTCATAGAAATGTGATCTCACAGTTATGTGCATCACCATGAGACCACATTTCTATGAGGCACTTTTCAACTATCCCGCTACCTTGTCAACCATACCGCATTGAAAAGCTAGTGAGCTCACTAGCTTGTCAAAGGTACCACATTTTACATACATGTCTACCAAAACATTATTGTCAAAAAATTCACATGCCTTGTCCATGCTTCCATTTTGAGCCTATCTTGCAATCATGGCATGCCACATGACCATATTTCTTTAGGGAATTGGATCCAAAAATTCATGTGAGAATTGGAAAGCTAGTGAGAATTGGAAACCTTGTCAACCCTACCACATTAACAACCTAGTGAGCTCACTAGCTTGTCAAAGGTACCACATTTTTCATACATGTTGAACAGTAGATTTTTGGCACCATGCACTTCTTTAGCTCTTCTAGGGTTTTTCACCTAAAAGGAGAGAGATAGGGCCAAAAATGTTAAGGGTTCATTCAAATTATATTATGTATGATGTTATCTAAGATAAATGAAGTGAACTAAATGCAATTAAGTGATCTATTTGATTGAATTTGAATGCAAAACTAAGATTTAAACTATGTTGGAAAACACACAGTGATATGCAAACAAAGAACTAAAAGATGAGATAATGCAAAATAGGAGGAAATGGGATGAAACAGAGTGCACCTGGGAAAGATTTGAGAAATCTGGAATGTTGTGAATGTTGTCTAAAATTATTGAAAATCTACAGTGGGACTCATTCACCCAGGGTGGTGAATTAGTCTTGCTACTAGTGAAAAAGTGTCAGAAATAGGTTTTTGACTGTCGGGATCTAGAATCTGACAAAATTCAGATTTTCAATATTAAGATGGGACTCATTCATCACTGGTGGTGAATCAGTTGTCTCCCAAAATTTTGAAAAATTAGGAGACAACTCTACAACACCAAATCTGGAAATGTCTGCTTGTTGGGTTGCTGAAGTCAATTATGCAAGAAATAGACAAAAAACCTTCTCCAAGCTTGGAATGTGATTGATTTGAATTGAAGCACCTAGTTGACTTGTTGACCAATCTTCAACACCTTAATTCTTGTTAAATCTGCACACAAAATTCTACAAACATACATGCAAGAGGGGAAAAATGGTTGACGGTTAGCAAATAGAGGTTTGCCTTGGTCAAACCCCACTTTTGGTAATCAAACCCTTAATGAAACAATGAAAGGAAAGAGAATGATAAACTAATAACATGCAATTGCTATCAACTTACCAAACCCTTGATGATGCAAATCTGAAGTAATGCCAATGGATGCTCAAAGTGCTTGAATAATGCTTGAATTGATGTTGTAATATGTTTGAATGCTTGAGATTTCTTGAATGACTTAGGAGAGATGTAAAATGAGGTGAAAATTGCTTATTTATACACTCTTGTGCCTTAGTAACCTATTCATACCTCATCATAGGCTGACATCAAGTTTTCTTGAGTAAAAACCTAAAAAGAAATTTAAAATATTTTGAATTTGGAGCCAAGGGGGACTCATTCGCCACCCATGGAAAAAGGGTCGCACCTAGTACCTGAAAATGGGTGTCAGGAATTATCTTGTATTTAATGTTGTTTGTCGGGTTTACATTCAAAAATGCACTTAATTAAGCATATAAGGGCATAAAGGGACCAAATAAACCATAAGAAAGGGATAAATAGTGAAGTTATGCCTAGAAAAGCGTGAAAGCTTGTTACAAGACTTTAGAACACTTCAAAATAGGACTTGATTAGTGATGAAAATGTGAATTTTAGGTGAATTGTAATGAATAGAGTCTAGAAGAGTATATAAATGTTTTACAACACTTCAGAACACCTTCACAAGACGTCATTATTTGAATTTTAGTACCTAAATATGCATGTTCAAGCCATTATACAAAATAAAATCAGAGAAAAATAGATCAAACATCATGAAACAAGGCCTAAAAGACCATGAAAATGACAAGGGTCCATTTTTCTACAGTGCACATGTCTACCAAAACATTATTGTCAAACAATTCACATGCCTTTTCCATGCTTCTATTTTGAGCCTACCTTGCAATCATAGCATGCCACAAGACCACATTTCATTAAGGCATTCCATCCAAAAATTCATGTGACCTTTGTCTATGCTATAAATACTCTTCTATAGGATGATTGTAAGTATTTTGTATAAAGCCTTGAATGAAATATATTTCATTTATTTATCAGGATTCATTTTTTAGGGACAAATATTTGTCTCTTTATCATGCTACAGGTAAAATTATTTTCCATGCCGAGGAAACAAACAAGGAATAAATCCACACAGGAAGATTATGAAACTAATAAAGCAAAGAAAAAAGAATGGATGAGGGAACATTGCTAGAAGAAGAAATTGGATACGATTGATGAAAACAATCCAATTGAAGAGGAACCTCGACCATCAACAAGAGAAAAGGCATTGGTGGCACAAAGGGCACAAATGTGAAAGCATCGTGCTAAGACAAATTTGAATACCGTAGTTGGAGACACACCCTCTACCACAAGTGAATACAGAGGGACACAATCTACCACAAGTTAATATGGAGGGACACCATCGACCACAAGTGAATATGAAGGGACACCATCTACCACAAGTGAATATGGAGGGACATCATCCACCGTATCTCAAGTTGAGAGTACATCATCACTCGCATTTGAGGAAGGAGGTATTCCATCATCGCCATGTCAACCTTAAGGTATGTCATATATTCCACCCTTAATCGAAGGTACACAATCTAGCCCATCTCACTTAAATATTGATGAAATTCCTAATTTTGAGATGTATGTACTTAGGAGAACACCACTGAGAATTTTGCATAAAAAGCCAAAGTTTTTGATTAATATTGATGAGAATATTTTGCAGCAAATGGAAGGTAAGATTCCACAACACACTTGTAGAAGATATGTTGATAAGATTTGGAAATTCTTCTTTGAAATGTTAAATGAGACCACAAGATGTCAAATATTAATTGAAATGATGCTAGGTATAAAGTATAGAAACATCATGAAAATTCTTGGGTTGAGAACATCAAATGCTTCAAGTGAAAATACTATTGTGATGAATCTAATGGATGCTTATGAGAGTGTGGATAAGGCCTCATGCTCAAAAGATAGTAATGTCACCTGACGTGCCATTACATCAACTTTGGTAAGTAATCAAACAAGGAGATCTCATCTCATTAGAAAGATGAGTCAACAATTGATAATTAATAGAAAAAATTTATCAAAAGCCATTCAAAGGTGCCAAAAGAATTGAGGACACCAATTCAACTAAATTATGGGAATTCTCAAGGAGACTCCCACAAAAAGATAAACCAGTTGTTGAAGCATTGAGAACACTAATTGAAGACTATTGGAACAATAACACAAGGCCATCTCTGAATCAAAGGTATGTGGTAAGAAGGAGAATCAGTAGTCAGAACCATGAGTCACATCCAAAGCATTTTTTGGATACGACTCAAACACAATTTTTTTATAAATTTCAAGAGGATTATCCTCAAATTCAAATTTTTCAAAGATATTTTGAAATGCTTAAACCTTTTTATGTCAAGATAAATCACACATGCACTACTTTTTGTAGATTACATATTGAATTTTCTAACCATTATGATGTTTATTGTTGTATATGTTTATATTTGCATACTAACGATGTTTTGTAGGATTGTGGCATACATGACCCACCAACATATTCAAGAGAGTTCTTATCAAAAAAATTATGTGAAATAGAGGATGGCCAAATATTCTAGAAGAAACTATGCTTGAATGGTTCATGTCAGCATTGTGGTGGCTTGCAACATATGCTAGTATGTCAACATATGGAAAGAAAACATGCAGCTGGAAAGCAACTAGTAGAGTTTGGGAAGTATAAAATAGTGGCATATGTTACAAAAGATGGTAATCAATTAAAAAGGTGTGATTTGGTTATTCAGAAGATGTAGTGTATCCGTTTATGTCTACATTTTGTGACAATATAGTGTAGGAGTATGCAAGGAATACCCATAGAGATCGATGGTTGGAATTGCAATTCAAGTTATGCAAGTACACCTTTCTAGTTGGTAGCATAGTTGTAGTGGTCGACTTTGAAGAGAACTACACTCTACAGCCACAACATTAGGTGTAGTCACAATATTATAACTCCACACAGATTTTATAATTTGTGCACATAGCATTCATTCATGTAGCTGATAGTACAAAGGACCAAAGGAAGGTATTGAGGGAGTACCACTTTTATATTAGTGATGATCACACACATTCTCTAGAGTTCGTGCAAGGCTTCTTCCAATTTTGCTACAATGATTTGGCTCAAAGGGGCATAGCATAGAGTCAACATATAATATGGCCGGATAACTATGCAACATAGTTCAAGAACTCGCAAATGTTCTATTGGTTGAATAGGATGCATTTCATTACAAGTGTTTAACATAGGTGGAACTTTTGTGAGGTCGGGCATGGAAAGGGGGAGCATGATGGCGCAGGAGCATGTGTCAAAAGAGAATTAGCACGCTCGAGAAGAGTTAGAGTCTAAAGATAATGCAAAGTCGATAGATGCAAAATCAATTGTCAAGTGGTGTAATGCTTTGATGGGTCCAGGTAATGAAGGTAAGTCTTCAGTTCATAGATTTTTTGGTTGATAGATGATACTAACATTGCACCATATGAGGATTTTTGTGCACTGACAAGATCAAGTGAGATACAATATTTCCTTAGCTCAAATGGAGGTTCATGGAGTATCCATACACAAAATATGACATGCTTTTGTTCATTATGTACAATACAAGCTTAGGATGAGTGCAAGTCAAAGGAGTGGGCTGATGAATGGTGGTTAAGTTATCTTATCCCACTTCACATGTATCATCCTCTAACGACATTGGAACTAACATAGATGTAATCATTGGTTGAATTTGACCACATATCAGATCTAGTTCAACTAGGTAATATATCTACTTGCATAGTTTTTGAAATTCCTATTGCTATCTTACTTTGTAGTGTATTTGTAATGTATTCATATTGTTGCACATATCAATCTAGGGAATGTTTATGCAGTTATTACAAATGGAGAAAATGAAGAGGGAATAAATTATTACTTGTGTCATTGTGTTAAGGACAAAAAGAAATTGGAGGCCCCAGTTATAGATGGAGAAAATATTGAATACCCTATAGGCTCAGTGGTTTTTGATAGATCATGATTAGAAGTTACCCACATAAGAGTGTTAATGTTTGGTTGTTTCAAGACTTTGACATGCATCAGAAGATTCTTCATTACTCAAACCTTGTTGTGGAATCCAATGTTTATTTGATCAAATATGGGGGTATACCTTTGAACAAGACCTTGTTGAAGGTGTGTGAGTCTGACAATAAGACAATAATTGACACAATAAAGAGTAGAGAAGACCCAGATGGTTCATTGGATTAATTTGTAAGTATGCACATTGGTTCTTATTAATTTGTAAGTATGCACATTAATTTGTATGATTCCAATGCTATCATCTAATGTTTATATCATGTATGTAGGTGATTGATGAAGTTATTAGACTTGCAAATGTAGCACACTTTATGTTTAGAGCTATGGTAAAGGATACAGAGTTCAATGGTATTTTTTTTTTTTTTAATATGCAAAAAAAATGATGTAGGATATTCTCAATAGATTAGTAAACTAAGTGGCAGATTAAATTGGGTTGTTTTATAACAGGTTATAAGTTTCCAAAAGGTTGGAAAGTAATAGTTTGGTTATGTTCTATTCATGTTGATCCTCATTACTTCAAGCACCCTCTAAAGTTCAATCCTGATAGATGGGAGGTATGCTTGATATTCATATAAAAATTAATTTTTAAGATATTCAATGGACTAGATTGACTAGTGATAAGTTATAAGATATTGCATAATTTAACACACAAGTTTTTATTGAAATATCACATGTTTATTTGAATTGATTATGTGATTATTAATATTTACAATCTATTTTCTTTGTTTAGGTGGGAGCTACTAAACCCAAATGAAGTTATAAAGTATACATGCCAAATCCAAGACTAGAAAATCGTACTAAATTATTCATTTGAAGATAACCTCATCATGACCACCTATGATGTAGACATTATAAAAGTGTGTGTCAAGCTTAGCAAGGGAATTTCAAATTATTCATTTGAAGTTAACCTCATCATGAGTACCTATGATGTAGAAATTATAAGAGCATCTAGAATGTATGAGTGACATTGTAAAAGATCTATGAGAATGGAGTACCTAAGGAATCTTTGAATCCTATTTTTACTTGTAAGAGAATCTTATAAGTCGAGTTTGTGTGCATGGAAATGGGGCACATTGATTAAATATTTGATTTAAGTGGGGTGTTGGAATTCACATAGGTTGATTTTTTTCTCATGAATTTGTATTACCACTTGATAGTTTTGAGAAAGAATTGTGCCTACAAGTAAAAACACTTGGGTGTCATGTTGGTGTATGAAGCATATTAGATAATTGTCACACACACATAAGAATCAGGACTGCCAAATAAATCTCATTTTATTGTAAACATCATATTATTAATATAGTGAGTGTAATAACCATTGATGGTTACCAATCATTATTTTTCTTCTTTTATTACCTCCCTATTATAACTAGCACCACTTTACTAACTTATTATAAAAACTTCATTTATTAAAACAAATCAACCTAATGATTATATATCAATATCAAGATAGCATACCATCTATTCATATAAACATTTAAGAAGTTCAATTTGTAAAAAAAAATTATGCATAATGCCATAAAATAATGTCAACATGTTATAAAAATAATCACATTTACAAGTAATAGAAGAATGTATGACTTGTTAGATGTTGTTCAAGTAGCATGAATTAACTCAAGTACCCCACAAGTTCTTCAGACATGTTTTCCAACTAAAAATTCATGGTTGCCCTCAAAAATTTGTAATTGAGTTTGGGATCTAGTTTCGTACTGCCTATTTATTTCTTCCCTAAAATTTTTTAATGATAGTTACTAAACTTTTGAAATTTATTGCTTCCATCAGACATTTGTAATTCATGCAGTGTAATCCCTTAAGAGTCCAAATTGGAAAAGGGAAACAATATTTGATGGCCTATTACCAAGATACCATGTCAATTACAGGAATTCCTTCTAAGGCATTGGGATTGCATAGGGCCCCTCTACAATAACCTCTCTTGGTTTTTGTTATCTCGGAGTTTTTCTCCTATGGTGTCTAGTTTTTACTTGATGGAAAAAGTGTCAAATGCAAGCAATGTAAAGTTGCAAAGTGGTGCAACTTTCATTTGTGTGACCAAACATATTATTTCAATGTGTCTGGATAGGTATGTTTATGGTAGGCATGGTCCTCTTTTTTACCCAAACACATTGAATCACTCCAAGCTATGCTCAACTGAATCAATCCCTTAAGAGTCCAAAGTGCAAAATGATTGTAATCTTCGACGAGCTATTACTCGAAAACCATGATGCTTAAAAACTCTCTATCTAAGGCTACAAGATTAAATTGGGCCCATCTACAATAACCACTCACGGTTTTTGCTAACTTGGAGTCTTTTTCCTGTGGTGTCTAGTTTTTACTTGATGGAAAAAGTGTCAAATGCAAGCAGTGTAAAGTTGTAAAGTGGTGCAAATTTCGTTCTGCAACTTGTGTGACCAAACAGACTATTCCAATGCATCTAGATGGGTATGTTTATGCTAGGCATGGTCCTCTTTCACAACCAAACACGCTGAATTACTCTGAGCTATATTCAATCAGATCGATCCCTTAAGAGTCCAAAGTGCAAAATGGCTGCAATCTTCAACAGGATATTATTCAGAAACTGTGATGCTTAAAAAATCTATTGGGAACCTCTACAATAATCTCTCTTAGCTTCTATTATCTTAGAGTCATTTTTTCGTGGTGTCCAGTTTTCACTTGATAGAAAAAGTGTCAAATGCAAGCAATGTAAAGTTACAAAGTGGTGCAACTTTTATTCTGCAACTTGTGTGACCAAAAAAATTGTTCCAACTCACTTGGATGGGTACATTTACACTAGGCATGGTCCTTTTTTGCATTCAAACACATTGAATCACTTCGAGCTATGTTCAACTGGCTCAATCTCTTAAGAGTCCAAAGTGCAAAATTGCTGCAATCTTTAATAGGCTATTACTTGGAAACCATGACACTTATAAACTCCATGTCTGATGCTACAGGATCACGTTGGGCCCCTCTACAATAAAATATCTCATTTTTGGTTATCTTGGAGTCATTTTCTCATGGTGTCTAGTTTTCACTTGATGAAAAAAGTGTCAAATGTAAGCAATGTAAAGTTGCAAAGTGGTGCAACTTTCATTCTGCAACTCATGTGACCAAACAGAGTGTTCCAATGCATCTGAATAGGTACATTTACACTAGGAATGGTCCTCTTTTGCACCCAAACACATCAAATCACTTAGAGCTACGTTCAATCCGCTCGATCCCTTCAGAGTCCAAAGTGCAAAATGACTACAATCTTCGATGGGCTATTACTTAGAAACCGCGATGCTTACAAACTCTCCATCTGAGGCTATGAGATTGTGTTGGGCCCCTCTATAATAAAATCTTAATTTTTTATTTCTTGGATGTGTTTTTCCATGGTGACGACTTTTCATTCAAGGAAAAAGTTGTCAAATGCAAGCAGTGTAAAGTTGCAAAGAAGTACAATTTTTATTCTGCAACTTGTGTGTCCAAAAAAATTGTTCCAATACATCCAAATGGGTACGTTTACTCTAGGCATGGTCCTCCTTCACAATCAAACACACTAAATTACTTCGAGCTACGTTCAACCATCTTGATCCCTTATGATGGCATGCAAAACAAAGGAAAAGAGGAAGCTTCACATGATAGTTGACAAGTCTTAGTTTTCCACACCAAAAATATATGATTGCATGAAAGAGGTAAAACATCTGGGTGTCAAAATAGTTGAGGAAATCCTAAACCTTTTCTTTCTTGAATGGGTTATGATCCAATTACTATGTGAATCTCACACTTACATTTAATTGATTATAAGTAAATTCTTCCCTTTATCCCTTTTAAATTCTTCCTTGGATTCCATATTGAATTAGCACATAAGTAAATGATACATCATTGGTGAATCATTTTTAGAAATATTCAAGTTTCTTAGCATCAATCAATAAATATTCAAGACAAACCATGAAGGACAGTAATGAGCAATGCTAGGGTTAACCAATTAATAAGTATACACGTGAATAAGTGAAACATACATGTGAATAAGTGAAGCACAAGTACTCAAATACATGTAAGACTTGAATTATACACATGAATACATATTATACACATTAATACAAAGTATATGCATGAATACAAGGTATACGCATGAAACACGTAAGTCACAAAGTGATGCAGGAGCATCCATGGAAAATTGGCAACCTATATCAAGTAGAATTTTTAATTTTTGTTGAGAATTTTTCTAATTTTGTGGTAAGTAAATTTTGGTTTGGAATTTAAATTGAAGTTGGTAAATGATATATATTTGAATAATTAAACTTGACAAATTAATTTCCCTTTGCATATTGCCAAGTTGACTTGTGGGAGAAAAAGCAATGAAAAAGCAGTTTTAAAAATATTTAAATAAAAAATATTTGAAAGGAAAATTGGTGTGTTGGGATTTTTGGATTTTTAAAACATCATTTAATGATCCCTAAAAATTAGGGATTGAGAAGTGGGCACCCATGACTTGCTTTGATTTTTTTGCTTTTTCAGGAGTCAAAAAAGAGAAAAAAATTGAAAGAAAACTCCTATTTTTAGTGGGTTGATGGGAATGGTTTCTAATTGTTTTATTTGAGGATGTGAATGAATTTCATTTGCATATGTATTGTATGCAGGGAGATAATTTGTTTTATCTCAATCCATTAGAGACTGAATTTTCATTGTAATATGAGTTTATTAATAAAGCATATCATTGGTTCCTTGTGCAAGAAAATTTTGGAAATTTATTTGCAATTTATTTGTTTTTATTTGAGTTGTGTTGTGAAAATTTAAGAAGAGGAATTTGTGAGATTGTAATTGATTTTTAGATAGGGTTTAGAGTGTGTCAATCTCTCTATACATTAGTGGTATCAGAGCAGCAAGATCTTGAGTGTGTAACAAATTTCCGAAGAGAGGTAGTTGCACTAGGATTGTGTTGTGGGTGTTGAAAAAAAATGGATTGGAGAGGAGCCCATCATGGTAGAAGTAGAGGAAGAGGAAGAGTGGAAATTTTTTTCCATGATAATGATTTTAGAGCTTTGAGAAGACAAGTAGAGGCAATTCCAGAAGAGATAAGATGAGGGTTTGCACAAAGAAGGAAACTTGATAGTGATGAAGAAGAAGCTTCAGAGAATGCTAGCCTGAACATTGAACAAAGAGAGAAAATTGTAGCAGTTGCAAATGACCCATTATTTAGGGCTTTGAAAAAAATGGGAAAGAGACAAATTTTTTATGTTCCTACCTTCAATGGAAGCTTAAATCCATAGGAACTCATAGACTGGATCAATGAAATGGAGGAGTATTTTGAGTTTGAAGAAATTGGAGACCTAGATAGAGTGAGATTTGTTAAGACAAGATTGAAGGGTCATGTTTCAATATGGTGGAGATAAATTTAGTTAGAAAGAGGTAGAAAAGGAAGGAAAAAATCACAAGGTGGGATATAATGGTAGAGAAAATGGAAAGGCAATTTATACCAGTAGATTATGAGTTAGACTTAAGAAAATACATGGGTTGAAGCGAGGAACAAAAATGGTGAAAGAATATACAGAGGAGTTTCATAGGATCTTGATTAGAACGGGACATGTTGAAGCAACTAAGGAGAAGGTTTCAAGGTACATTAATGGTTTGAGACCAAGCATACAAGAGGATATGGCATTGCTGAGAGTTATAACTATGGAAGATCCATACCAAGTTGCCTTGGAAATTAAGGAAAAAATGAATAAAAGGTATGATAGTAAGAAAAGAGGAAGAGGAAATGAAGAGGAGATTGAAGGAAGATCATATGGGGTAGATAATAATAAAAAAAATCAGAAAAAATAAGACCAAGGGAGCAGCAAAAATCAGAGGTATGATGGTTCATATGGTCCTAGGGATCAAGATTCAAGAGCTAGAGGAATATCGGGTAGAGGTTTTGGAAGAGAAACCTTTCGAGGAACTTGTTTTAAGTGTGGAGAAGAAGGTCATAAGGCATTTGGTTGTCCTCGTGAAGAGGAAAAAACAAGAAGGACTGAAAATCAGAATAGAGCAGAAAATTTGAATAGAGAAGATGCAAGGTCATCACATTCCAAAGAAGCAGAAAATGGTGAAACTTTAATGACCAAGAGAGCACTATTGAATGAAGATGATATGTCAATTCAAAGAAAAAGTTTTTTTTGAACAAGATGCAAGTGCCAGAACAAGGTATGTAATGTCATTATAGATGGAGGTAGCACAAACAATCTTTTTTCTGAAGAGATGGTGAGAAAATTGTAGCTAGAGAGAAGAAGACATCTGCATCCGTATAGGATAGCATGGCTATAGGATGATAGGAAAGTCTTGATCAGTGAACAATGCTTCATAAAAAATAATATAGGAGGTTATAGAGATGGAATTTTATGTGATATTATTACTATGAATGTGTGTCGTATTTTGTTAGGAAGGCCTTGGCAATTTGATGGGAAGGTGATGCACGATGGTTATGCCAACACGTACACATTGATGAAGGATGGAGTGAAACACAAATTGAAGCCATTGAAAGAAGAAATGGGTAAGGCTTTCAGCAATGCAAGGTCACACATGGTTGATGAAATTATACCTTTAGATGGTATGAAGCATAAATATGTTGGCTTTGTTAATACTAACCATGAAGAAGATGAGAAAGGTGAATTGTTGACTCGGATTGAAGAAGAGATCTCAAGTGGAAAGATGTTAGATTTAGAGAGTAAGGTAAACTATAATTTTATTGTTTCCCTTGATGAGAAAGAGAGTGAAGGAGTAGATAAGTTTGTTGCATTAGAATTTTCTTTTGATAAATTTGAATTGGAAGAGTTGAGTGTGAAGGTTAATGAAGAGTTTTCTGAAGAATACTTGTTTGAGAACAATGGAGATGAAAATGTTTGATTATTGGTCATGATTCCTTGTCATCTAATGATGAAATTAAGTATTTTTTATGATAGTATTAATTTTTTTTTTACTGGAGGAAAACAAGTTACAGCAATATCATGCCTTTCAAAAGGCATTGAAATAGTGGATTTTCATGAAGGAAACATAGTTGAAGGAGCTGGAAAAGGTGGGAAAGTGAATGAGGCAAACAAATACATTTTTTTTGATGTAGGAGAAGGTATAATTTTAATTGTTAATTTTGATTTTCATGAATTATATTGGTGGGACAATAGATTTGATGCTTTTAATTACATGATGGGTAGTTGAAGAAGGATGAAGCATGGTAATGTTGTAAGTTTGCAAAAAGTGGTGCATAGAAATATTTAATTGGAAAAGGAAATGAGGTGGATCCAAGATATAAATAACGTCTACAAATGTTTCTAAATTAAAATCATGAAACATTTCTTTCTACCATGGGTGTCTAATGCAGGAACATCCATGGAAAATTGGCAATCCTGTATCAAGTAGAATTTTTAATTTTTGTTGAGAAATTTTGTAATTTTGTGGTGAGTAAATTTTGGTTTGGAATTAAAATTTAAGTTTTTAAATGATATATATTTAGGAGTTTAGGTGAACTCCTCAAACCCCCCAGAATCACCTGCAAGACAAAAACTTCCACAAGAGAGAAATGGCAAAAAAATCATGCCATCATTAAGATGCAAGGATGTCAAATTGATTATGACATGACATGATTACAAATGTACAAAATGCCTGAATAAATAGGCATGAAGGAAAACCTAAGATACATGAGATGTTGCCATGTGTCTTGATCTAACAACATGTGACAACATGTGAACCCTATCTAGATGATTATTAAATATTGAGATAAGTTCTAGAAGGACAACTCATCTTCTAGAAGGAATCTTATCCCACCAAACAAGGAAGAGAATATTATACCATTTATTAAATGATTGCAACCTAGGACTAAATGATTTATGACCTAAGTTAACTTATGCTAGTGTAATAATTAATTAATTAATTACACCAACACCCCCCATAAGTGCAACTTAGGGAGGAAAATGCAATGATTATGCAAGATGATGATGGGTCCCAGCTATGAGGCCATGTTAAGTACCCATGTACATGAAGATGCAGAAAATCTCCCACAAGCGGAGAAAAGGGGAAAACCCAATGGGAAGAAAACCCCTCTCCAAAAAGGAGATGAAAATGCAGAAATGTGAGATAGGATGGGAAGGATGGAGGACTCCCAAATACCTCCCAAGTACACCATCCGTCACATGGATACAATATATTTGCCCCCCATAGGAAGGAGATAGAGATGCTTCCCATTCCGGATAAGAATTGAAGGAAGGATGTATGCTGATGATGATGTCTTTGAACTCTACTCAAATGTCTCCTTGCCTGAAGATGAAGATGCCACAATCAATGGTGACAAACTAGGATGATGTGGAAACTGATGTTGAACAATATCCAAAGACAAAGATATAAATGCCCGATTTTTCTGAAACGAAAAAATGACTTACTTATAAAAAAAAATTTCCTCAGAGGACAACTAACCGGGATATTTTTGCTGCAAATTGTACGTATAGTACAATTGATTTTGCAAACCCTAAAAATACCTCTAAAGCTCCCGGGTTGATGTATCCGATTTTGATGAATGGGCAGGTGATCCTAGGGTTTTGAGGCCTTCTGAAGACAATGGCGAGCTCAGATTTGACTCTATCTACTTCAGAAATCAGCTTGGTCCCCAGGTGGAAACAAGTAGCCTTCAATGGAAACTTCAAAGCCTGCGAAGAATCTCGCACACCAACTTTCTTGATCGAGGGTTGATGTTTCACTGGATAAGCTCTAGATTATGGATGCATAGTCCTTGAAGCTATAGTCTTCATGGAGGACCTTTGAGCCAGGAAAGATGATCAACCACAAAGAAAAGTGTTGCAACAATGGAATGCTGATTAAAGATTCTATTGATAATATGATTGGTATGATGGGTATGATGGAGACTTGATAGACCCCCCTGAATGAAGTGTCCTCAAAACCACTGAAAGAAATATGAAGCAAATCCAATGGTAGATGCTGAAGAAACCTCAAGTCCTAAATGAAATGACAGGGAAGAAGTCTCGGATAAGAAATTTGAATAGAGGAGTGATATCCCCTCAAGAATGTCCTCCAAACCTATAGAAGTAGCCATGTCAATGATACCCAGAAAAAAGCCATCCTATGATTACAAGTCTAGAAAACTGAATGTGTTTTGATGAATGATGATGATGATGATGGAAGCCTCAATCAATTAATCTAGACAAGGAATCATTGAAGGTGAAGGGATACTAGCTATCTCTGATGGAGAAGAAGCACCTGAGGGAACCTTGTCAACCTCTTCAGAAAGATCAAGGCAATCAACCTCCTGCACAATAATATTATCATGGGGTACTTGATCTAAAGCATGACATTCGTGGAGTATTTGCTGCAACTCCAACCAAGTTCATGAATACCTTCACTTGGATGAGGAACTATACCAAACAAATGAGGTGATAAATGGTGGCAGATCCCATCTTGCCATTGTTGATAGTTACCCTTGTGCAACATAACCAAAGAAGGAGTATATACATGCCCCATAATAAAATTTCTCCAAAAAAATACAAAGACACTGACCTTCAACAACAAATAGAAGCTTCCAAATATGATATGCAACTGAAGTGATGCAACCCGGATCAAAACAAACTTGTCCCAAGCTTCAGAATAACCAAGTTATTGATCAAATGCACCAAACTGAAAAGAAATCACATGCAAGAGTACCTGAAGCTAAAACTAATCAAGGGATCTGAACTGATGAAAAAAGCTTTGAAATATCTCCTAAATGCCGCTAGAATTTCTGGATTTCGACAACCTGATGCGAAGATATTGGCCGTTGAGTCCAATGTGGAGGATTGACTTCAGCTGACTGTAGAAGTTTCTATGAGCAAAATTTCACATAATAGATGCCACCACTGGAAAGTAGACAAAATTATCTTTCCAATGGTATCTTGATTGTCAATTTTCAATACCATGGCCAAAAGTTATGATTTTTAAAAAAAAACTGAATTAAGCCTGCAGGAAATAGGCTTTCTAGCTAAAAAAAAAAATTGATTTGATTTCTGAAAAATTTGTTCACAATGAGTGGACAAAAACAGAAACCCAGAAATATTTTGAAACTAGAAATAAAACCCAGAAATAGTTTTTTAATCCAACAAGCAAAAAATGAAAAAATATATTTTTTTAAAACCTTTAGCCAGAGAAAAATGATGCACGCTAATTTTTGTTCAGTGATTTTCTCTAGATCCATACGAGATATTAAAAATCTAAAAGATACCCAGTTTAGATTTTAACCACGTCTACAAAACCCAGCAATCGTTTTTCCTGGAACTGAGTGGAAGCTAGATTTCTGAAGCAAAAAGAAAAACAACTTTAAAAAAGTTGCTTGCATCCAACAAGATTTTCATGCCAAAAAATAATCTCTCATATCTGAGAAGAAGTCTGCAGCACTGAAGCTCTGATACTATGTAGGAGTTTAGGTAAACTCCTCAAACCCCCCAGAATCACCTGCAAGACAAAAACTTCCACAAGAGAGAAATGGCAGAAAAATCATGCTATCATTAAGATGTAAGGATGTCAAATTGATTATGACATGACATGATTACAAATGTACAAAATGCCTGAATAAATAAGCATGAAGGAAAACCTAAGATACATGAGATGTTGCCATGTGTCTTGATCTAACAACATGTGACAACATGTGAACCCTATCTAGATGATTATTAAATATTAAGATAAGTTCTAGAGGGACAACTCATCTTCTAGAAGGAATCTTATCCCACCAAATAAGGAAGGGAATATTATCCCATTTATTAAATGATTATCAAGTTGACTTGTGGGAGAAAAAGCAACGAAAAAATAATTTTAAAAATATTTAAATAAAAAATATTTGAAAGAAAAATTGGTGTGTTGGGATTTTAATTTGGAGTTTTAAAACATCATTTAATGATCCCTAAAAATTAGGGATTGAGAAATGGCACCCAGGACTTGCTTTGATTTTTCTACTTTTTCAGGAGTCAAAAAAGAAAGAAAAAAACTGAAAAAGACTCCTATTTTAGTGGGCTATTGGGAATGGGTTTTGATTATTTTTAATTGTTTTCTTTGAGGAATTTAATGTGAAACAAAAAAATGGGTCATTCCATATTAAAGCATGTACAATTAATTTCATGACAGGTAGGAGTAAAACACTCTAAACCCATTCTTTAGCAAGACAAGTTTGAAGAAAAAAGAAGACAAAAAGAGGAAGGCATATCATTCTGTGTGAGGGTTTTTTTGGTGTGTTGTTTTAGGTTGGGACTGATTTAAACTAGCCCATGAGGATGTCAGAGAAGTTGGATTGAATTTATAAGAGTTGCAGGTGATATAGAAGTGTTGGGATAGTGTTCTGTTTGCAGATGCTCATGTGTTTGAGGATAGTTTGGATGTGAATGAATTTAATTTGCATATGTATTGTATGTAGGGAGATAATTTTTTGTATCTCAGTCCATTAGAGACTAAATTTTCATTGTGGGCTAAGTTTATTAATAAAGCGTATCATTGGTTCCTTGTGTAAGAAAATTTCAGAAATTTATTTGCAAATTTTTGTTTTTGTTTGAGTTGTGTTGTGAAAATTTTAGAAGAGGAATTTATGAGATTTTTATTGATTTTTATAGAGGGTTTAGAGTGTTTCAAGCTCTCTATAAATTACAAAGTATACATTGGAATACATGTAAGTCACATAGTATACACATAAGTTGTCAAGTATACACTTGAATACATGCAACTCATATCTATAGACACCATCGATAAAAAATATTTGTATTAACCAAATAGCCATGTAGGCATATATCAATATATATCGATAAGTATAAAATATATACAAAATAGCCATATGGGCTTACAAGAATGCTAGGAATACAATTTCAAATATACACAATAAAAAATATGTCCAAAAATGCCATATAGGCATACAACAAAGGGCTTTGGAATCAAAAGTCATTGCTCTCCAGGCTCTTGAAAAACTCTTACCCTTTATTGGTCGGTCAAATGGTGATAAGTCTGTCACTCATTTACTATGAGGTCGAGGAGTTCTCTTGGTGCTCTTGCTAGGGTTTAGTTCTTGATCAAGCCTTATCTATTACAATAACAAGTAAATAAATTAATATATAGAAATTACATTATAAAAATGATATATTTAACACAATAATCACTTACCACCACTAGACGATCACTCTCCTCGAGGGAATATTTGCATACCTATGATGTGGGGTGTTGAAGCCCTATAGAAACCATCCAAAGAGAAATTAAACTACGGATCAATAATGGTTTGATTTTTCACTAGCTAACAACAATAACAACAAATGTAAATTGAAATTTAGTAATTTTCCTCATACCCCTATAAGAGGCATCGAGGATTCTATAGAAAAAGAAACATCAAGCTCCATTGCCCTTTGAACATCTGGAGGTGTTTCCGCTTGCAATATCTAAAAATAAAACAACGAATTATTCAATCACAAAAAAAACAATAGTGATGCACATCATGGCTTATAATGTATCAGATAATGAACAAAATTTTGAGTACTTTTAGAACTATAATTGATAAAATTCTTTGGTAGACATGTATAAAAAATGTGGTAGCATAGAAAAGGCATCAAGCTATTTGAAAAAATGCCTCAAAGAAATATGGTCTTGTGGTGATGAAATGGCATTCAATCACCATAAGACCACATTTCTTCAATCCATTTTTTCAAACTACTCATTGCTTTGTCTATGCTATCTCTTACTATTATGCTTTGATATATTTTTTCCAAGAATTTGTAGTTTGTTGGAAAGCACCTTTTTTGGATTTTAGCCATAGAAACAAGGAAGTGAACTATTTGATAAAATTCTTTAGTAGACATTTATGGAAATGTGGTAGCATAGAAAAGGTGGTGAGCTATTTGAAAAAATTCCTCAAAGAAATGTGGTCTCATAGTGATGGAATGGCATTCCATCACCATGAGACCACATTTATTCGAGGCATTTTTTTAAACTACTCACTACCTTGTCTATGCTATTGCTTACTATTATGCTTTGATAGATTTTTTTCCAAGAATCCATAGTTTGTTGAAAAGCACCTTTTTTAGGCTTTTAGCCATACCAGCAAGGAAGTGATCTGTTTGATAAAATGCTTTGGTAGACATGTATGGAAAATGTGATAGCATAGAAAAGGTGGCGAGCTATTTGAAAAAATGCCTCAAATAAATTGGGTCTCATGGTGATGGACATCACCATGAGACCACATTTCTTTGTGAAATTTTTTCAAAAAACTCATTTCCATGTCTATGTTATTGCTTACTATTATCCTTTCATATATTTTTTCCAAGCATCCATAGCATAGACAAGGCAGTGAACTGTTTGAAAGAATGCCTCAATAAAAAGTGGTCTCATGGAATGCCATGACAAGCAAATGCAATTGGCAGCTGCTCCTAGTTATTACTTATGCTATGTGAAGTAATTGCATCGTTGCTTATGTTGACTTTCTAAACAACTATATTGTAATTGAAATTTTATCATCTATCCACATCTAGTTATTAGTTATGTAATGTAAAGTAATGCTTTGAGTTTGAAAGATATGCAATGAAATGTAATTAACGATATGAATATAAACTACACAAATCTATGAAGTACAATTCATTAGTTAAAATCTTTATTCTATTACCTGCATGAAGGTTTGTCCAACTCCATTGGCACTGGGAAGTGTTCCCACAAAACCTCCAATATTATCCTATTCAACATCCAAAATCATATATTAGAATACCATTCATATAACAATGATATTCACATGTAATAAATTCATAATTGTTTACTAGTTACATACCTCAGTGGTAGATGCAGTAGAGTAATAAATAGGTGGAGGGCCGGTGTATCTAGTTTCAACACTATGACCCTGAAATTTTATTACAATCATTAAACTAAATTAGTTAATCTTGCATTTCAAAAATGAAATTTAATAAATTAAATTCAATGAACATGCTAACATTTACCTAAGTATCAATTTCAAAATACTCATTCAAAATGTCAGTTGCCATCACCATCCCTGCGGCTATAGATGTATCATGTGCACCATCCTCCTGAGTGTCTATGGGGTCATATGTATAAGTTGACCCATAAACTTGAAAAGAATGGGGTGGAAGCCTACCCCTCAAAGTCTCCCCTGGATGGCACTGTACTACAAGACTAGCATGTTGGATGATACTCTAGGTCAAAGAGATAATAGACTACAAAGTGTCCACCTTAGCACTCTCCTTCATGATGAAATGGATAACGACGTTCTTATGAGCTGACCTAGCGAAAGCTTGTCTCTCTTGTCGCTGAGGATCCTGTCATGCACTAGGTCTATCCTATGCCAACCCTCCACCTCTCCCCTTAATATCAAAATAGTTGGGGATTTTGTTGAGGATGAACTCATAGTAGAGTTTCCTCAAGAAATATTGGGGGACTTTGCAATTGTTGCATGGTGGATAGTCAAAAACCATGTACCACCTATCCCAAAAATTGTTCCTAATCCCATGGTGGTGGCACCAATGGATAGAAAACCTCTTGGAATTAAGGTCAAGATTTTTATTTGTGTGTGGGTTAGTGAATAGTGAGCACAAATCATATTTTGTAATTTTTTCATCTTTTACTTCTTTATATGATAATTTATCTGCATAAAAATTCCTCCATGCTTGCCTCCTATCTACCCAACCACTTAATTGTTTGTTGATTGCATCTACATGTTCTAACATGTCTTGAAGTGAACTCGCAAGTGTTCTTATTTCCATGGTTGAACTTACAAGATCGTTCAACCTCGTGATTAAATCCTCAATCCATATTTTATTGTTTTCAATTACCCCCATTAAATTTTGTTGAGTGCAAGGAGGATGTTGAGGAATTGGTGGAGGAGTTTATTGTTGTGATTGTTGAGGATTTTGTTCATGTGCTTGTTGTTGTGGTTGTTCACGATTTTGAGGGGGGTTTTTGGGTTCATTAACATCTCCTACAAATTAAACAAATGAATATAAAAAACAACCTAAAATTACCTATTTAACAAAAAATTCACAAAAAACAAACAATTCTTACTTTTTTGACCTCCTCATCGACGTGGCCGCATCCTGGTGATGAAATTGCAACAATTCAATGAATAAATTGCAAGTTTAGCTCCTTCCAAAATGTGAGCACAAAAATGTAGGGTTTCTTGGCCATAGACAACAAAAAATATAGTGAAAATTAAATGATGTTTTTTTTTAATAAGCTATAACACGCTCACATTATAACACAAGCACATTATAGGCTCGATGTTGCCGAGCCTTTGGCTGGGTCATACTAATCCATAATGTGAGCACGTTATGACACGCTCATGTTAGAATGCACTCGTGTTATAGCCTATCAAATTATTTTTGAAAATTTGGCCACAATTTGGCCCCCATCTTTTTGCACCCACCCCATTGTCCTCTTGGATCCAAAACTTGGGGTAGACTGGTCAAACAAGACATTGTTTCAAAAGAATGTCTTAGTGGTACTGTTATTTTATAAATAATTCAAAATTTAGTACTCTTCATACAAAAGTGGAATTTCTTAATTTTATTTTTGTTGGCCACAATTTCCTTCCAATGTTGAATGAGATAATGTTTAAGAATAATTCTGTTGGAATAAATAATTTTTTTTCAGTTATAATAAATGGTAGGATATTTTGTCAATAGTGACATATTGTGATGGTTAAATTGTTGTGGTGTTGTTCCTGTCATCAAATTTAAAGCTCCATTGGAGTGTTATTATTGAATATTTAATTTGGGGATAAGGTCTCGCATTTGTGACCACACCATTTCATTTGTTTGGATCAAAATAATTTACAACTTTTAAAAAATTATAGAATATATTTTCAAAGAAAACTATTTTAAGACAAATTTGAATGAAATTAATTTTCATAAACTAAGGGTACATGTCTGTGCAAAAGGATTCACAAGGTCAAAAATAAATAAAATTTTAAAATGTTAAAGCATATCAAATGCACAATGGAATGTGTGAAGAAACAATACCACTTAAAAGTCAAAAATTAAAAAGCATTTGTTTGAGAGGTGTACAAGTCTATAATGGTTTGGACTAGATTTCATTTATTCATATTAGGTTTAAAATAGTTTTAAAACATTTTTAAGTTGGGCATTTTCAACAAACTTTTTTAACAATTTATGTTGGGAAAGGTGTTTTGTATTTTATATAAAATATTGAAGTATACAAAGTTGTGGTTTACTTTAAAGAGGGTATTACACTTTTGAGGGTATACATTTTGTTAAGTAGTGTTTAATATTAGGAATGTGTTTAAATTTGGAGGTCATAAAAAATACATTTAAATGTGGAGGTCATGTAAAATGCATTTAATGTGAAGTTATACATAAGTCATTTTGAGTATTTGAATTGGAGAGCATTTGGATTTTGTCATGGAGGTTGTATTTAGGTGTAAAGTAAAATTTGGACACCTACTTTAAAATATATCACTTGAGTGCTTAAATAAAATTTAGTGTCTTCTCGTTGCTCATTTGTCTATATATAAAGTGCTTGAGATAAGATGAATATAACTATTAAAAGACAAGTTAATGCCACCAAAATAACTTGAAAATGTGAGTTGAAAATATTCTTAATAATATGGGAGAAATATCTCATTATATTATAAGTTTCTTATACAAAATAATAAAAGTGATGGTATTATTTGTTGGGCCTTTTTCAAAATTATCTAAATACAAAGTGATGCAGTTCAAGGATGGGGTACCTTGCTCGGTAACCCACCCTTTCAGCCAAACACTTCCAAATTCATCTCACATGTTCAATATTTTACCAAGAAATTTAATTCTTATTCATATTATCAATTTAATTGGAAAATTTAAATTGACATACACAAGTGCGCAAAAATTGTTAATAAGCCACTTTTTGTAATTTTATTTCAATATGCAAACATCTTCCAGTTGCTCCAAAAAAATGTACATTTGAAGTTTCCACCTTCATCTACAAGAATACAGGTGGATCAAAATTTATCTGCCCATAATATTATACTAAAAATCAAGTTGAAATCCTAGAAAAATCATTTCTGAATGCTGAAACTGTGTTGCAAACTTCACCAACAACTCATAACATTTTCTCCACTCCTTGTTCTCTCTTCAATCTCTATTTTTTTTTACAGGTGACACTCCCTTTGACATGCTCTCCCAATGCCAACACCTACCAATAGGCAATCTACAATAAAATTATTTATTTTGTTATTTGTTGCCCCTACACAAAGTGCCATATCCAAATTGGAGTCTTTTTTTAATATGAGATAAAATCCTCTTGTATATTCTCAACCCCCTTTCCACGTGTGCAATGACCCCATCTCCCTTACACAATAGAAGTCCAAACTAAAGACCAATATGAATTTCCTCTTTTGGTATTCTTAATTCCTTTCAAGTTCCAAGGCTAGCAAGAATAAAATAATAAAGAAATAAATATCAAGATTTTATTATTCCATCTTATTTTTCAAGCACCCAACAAGGTAAATAAAATAAATCTTAAAGCCCCTTGTTTTTATTTAATTTCTCTTTATCTTCATTTACCTCTCTCATATCATTTTGCAAGGTAAAATTGAAGAGGAAAATTAATTTTCAATATTTGACTATAAATTGTCTACAACCACAAACAAATAACTTGCACCAAAAGAGATTCAAAGCAAAATTGAATTCAAAACTTAAATATTTTTTTGGGTGATAAGGATTACTCGTGGACCTAAATGCTCCTACATCAGACACACCAGGTAAGAAGTTTGTGAGTATAACTCACAAAATGGAGTTGAGTAGTAGAACTACTCTTTCAAGTTGGAAACAACCTACAACATAATCCAATACTGATACGATACCCTACAATTTTTATTTTTATTTTTCTAACACTTTGCTAGAATGCTTATCATATTCCTTCACCAAATATGTGCTTTTGCTGCCATCTCCCCATGTGGAACTTCTCCCACCATGAGCTGACTTATCCTCTTTTCAACCTTCCTCTTATGCTCTCTTGTGGGACTCAACCCACCATAAACCATCCACCTCATCTCAATATGTTTTTCTTCCTCTTCATTTGTGAGATCTATCCCACCACAGTCTGACCACCTCTAATAAAAATAGCTCTCATCTTCCACCTTCGTGAGAATTAACCCACTACAATATGTCCCCCTTCAATAATTTTTTGACCAAAGTTCATTCACTACACTCATGCTTGTAGTGATAACAAAATCATGGAAATTACATATTTCTATTACTTTATTTTTTACACCTATGTTCCCCTCTTCAATCTTTATTCTTGCCATATCAATATGATGGATTTTCCTAAGATGCACCTCAACCATTAACATATCCACACTTTCCTCTTCCATATTTATTGATGAAGAGGGATACACACACAACCCTCACACAAAATTATGCAACACCAACAACAAGAAGCAAGATATAAAAGTTTGTAACAACATGGTTAATCTTCTCAATTTAACTTGCAACAAAGTTTCTCAACTTCAATAAAATCTTATTACACAAGTTTGTGCAATCATACAAGCTGAAATAAATCAATACAAAATATATTATAGTATTCTATAATACAAAAAACAACCTCAAAAATCAAGCTACAATTCTTCTTCTTTAAATCATCTCCCTGCACTGTGAAACTAATTGTCCAATCTGCAATCTTCAATCACCAACTTGCTAATATTCAACCATGAATTTCATAATCTATTTGCTGCTACAACACACCTTCAAAACTTGTAGCAAAATTTCTTTTCCATATTCTCCAAGAAAATTCATGCCTCCCCTTCTCTTCCCTAAAACTTTGGAAAATGGCAATCTCCCCCAAAATTGTCAAGTCTCTCCCTTCACAAAGAAAACCACACCTCCATATGTTGTAACTCCCATTTGCAATTCCCAACATGGAAAAATCATCATGAATGAAATAGGATAAAATATTAAATTCTCAAAAATCATTTTTTAATCCACTCCCAAGGAATGTCAAGTTTTGATGGAAACTTGGATTCCCACTCCTCACAAATAGGAGCCTCGAAATATAAAATTCCAAACCACTTGCTCTTGGGCATTAAAATTATTCATGTAATTGGGTATATATATTAAATATTTTGAAATGAGGGGTGGAAAGTGAGAAGTGAAGGTGTGAGCATAAATGTCATATCAGATGTGAGTAGTGTTGTATGATGTGAGCATACAAATTCAGTGGTAAGAGTTTAGAATCAGAGCAAAGTTGTTGTATGACTGCTAAGGAGAGCAGTACTTCATATTTAGAGCTTCAAAGGAACTGAAATACAACACAAGATGGGTGCAATTTGTATCAGTTCATATTTTGGAAGTGAGCCACACCATTTTTATATTGTACTTAACTGTCATTGTGAGCCATATAAGGATAGTGTGTCTTGGCAGTGAGCCTTTGCAATATACTATATTTGGATATAATATATTGTGAGTTAATCCTCATTGTGGTTTTTCCCTTTTTGGGTTTTCCATGTTTATACTCCTAGTGTTCTTGTGTTCTATGGCTTTGTGGATAATTCATGCTTTCATTTCTTATTTTAGTTAATATGGTTTGGTGATTGAATTTTTTGTGTTCAAAAAGTTATAGAATATTGATTCACCCCCCTCTGATTAGTATTCTAATTGCTCAACACATCTTCCAATTTCTCTAAAAACTTGTACATTTAAATTTTCCGCCTTCATCTACAATAATATAGGAAGATCAAAATTTATCTACACATAATACCATCCTAAAAATAAGTTAAAATCCCAAAAACCATTTCTAAATGTTGAAACTATGTTTCAGACTTCACTAGCAACTCATAACCTTTTATCCACTCCTCATTATCTCTTCAATCTCTATATTTTTCACAAGTAACATCCCCTTTGACATTATATCCCAATGCTAGCACCCACCAATGGGAAATTTGCAGTAAAATTATTTCTTTTGTTATTTGTTTCCCCTACACAAAGTGCCACACCTAACTTGGAGTCCTTTTTTTAAATCCAAGATAAAAATCCTCTTGTATGTTCTTGACCCCCTTTCCACATGTGTAATGCCCCCATATCCCTTACACAACAGAAGTCCAAAAAAAATACCGGTATGAATTTCCTCTTTTTGGATCCTTAATTCCTTTCAAATTCCAACATCCACCACAGGCTAACAAGAATAAAATAATAAAGATTACAAATCTAAGGATTTTATTATTCCATCTTATTTTCCAGGCACTCAATAAGGTAAATAAAAAAAAAGTGAAATCTCTTTTCTTTTATTTGGTTGCTATTTTTCTTCATTTACCTCTCTCATATCATCTAGTAAGGTAAAATTGAAGAAGCAAATTAATTTTCAACATTTGACTTCAAATTGCCTGCAACCACAAATGAACAACTTGCACAAATAGAGCTTCAAACCAAAATTGAATTCGAAATTGAAATATTTTTTGGGTGATGAAGATTTCTTGTGGACTCGAATGCTCCCGCAACAAAAAGTTCTTGGGATAAGACAAATAGAATTATTGAAAGACAAGTTAATACCCTCAAAGCAACTTAAAAAAGTGAGCTGAAAATATTCTTATTAATATGGGAGAATTCTCTCATTCTATTTTGAATTTCTTATAATTAAAACATAAAAGTGGTGGCATTATTTGTTGGGACTTTTTAAAAATTGTCTATATATAAAGTGTTTGGGATAAGATGAAAACAATTATTGAAAGAAAAGTTAATGCCACTAAAATAGCTTCAAAACTTGAGTTGAAAATATTCTTAATAATATGGGAGAATTCTCTCGGGCGGGGGGCCTAGCTCAATTGGCTAAAAGTATCCTATTGTAGGAAAGAGGTCATCAGGTCTAGTCTCCCCCCAAACTTGTGGTATCAGAGAGCGTGTCGTGCCAGCACCATCGGTCACGTGAAAAAAGTTTACCAGGCTCACTGTAGTTTATAGGGGGATGGATACCTAACTGATTCTTGTAGTCTAAAAAATTATATATGGGAGAATTCTCTCATTATATTAATATTTTCTTCTAAAGAATACATTACGATGATGGTATTATTTGTTGTATATTTTTCAAAAAAGTTTCCTACATTAACTCTTATTTAAATATTCATTTTATTTTCTGAATATTTTGAATCATATTTGATTATGCCAAATATTCTTTTTTTAAATATTAGTTATCATATATTTGACACTATATTTGGCTCTATCTTATTCAAAATTTGTGAGACAAAGAATTATTTTAGCTCTATATTAATCTTTGTTTCTATAATGTAGAAAAATGTACACCTTTACATTTTCACACTATTTTTTCATCCCCTTAATTAATTGGACTTAATTAAGTCTTTAATTGGCCAAATTATGCATTCAAAAGCCTAATTAATTTTATTTTCCGAAAGGGAAACTAGCATTTAGTTAATGCCTACATTGAACTTAACATCTTGGAGATTGAGTGTCCTAGGTTTAGGTCCTAGGATCCCCCTTAAGTTTCGGGACCCAATTTTTAATATGTTTTTGGAAATTTTTTAATGATTTAAATTCAAATTGCAAAGATCGTCTTGTGGTGTTTAATTGTCGAGTAATTAAGGAAACACCTATAAATGCATAGTCTTTATATCAATTCAAATCTATGCAACATTATCTAGCATTAAGACAACTTTCACAAGAGAATATTATTGTCAAGAGAATTGGAGAGGAGATTTATCAGTCAATTATTGCAGCATTCATGATCGTATCATGATGTCAAGATTTATGTGTGTTCATGCATGTTGATTTATGCAAGTTTCAAGAAAGTATTCAACAATCAAGATCTATCAAGCAATCACACCATTTCATGCAAGATCCAATCCTTAGAGAGATGTTTTTGACTTCAGTCCTCTAAGGGTATTCATTAAGGGTTTGGTGATGTGTAACAATTGTTCATTCATCAATTCCTTCATTTTGTCATTATTTCATTGTCAAGGTTTAATTACCAAACTAGGGTTTGACCAAGGTAAACCCTTATCCACCAAAAACAAACATTTTTCTCCTCTCTTTGTATGTGCAAATTTGTAGGTGAAGAAGGATTGAAAGTTGATCAAAAGAAAAAAAAATTAAAGATGTCAAAGTTTTCATCAAATTTGTCAAGACACAGAAACTCACCTACAAGTTTTATTTCTAACTTTCTAATATTCAAGGTGGTATAATCAAAAGCTTAGATTCGAATCTAAGGACTGTAAAAAGAATTTTCAAACCCCTATAGAGACCCATTCACCCTTGGGTGAATATGTCCTTCAATAGATCCTAAAACCCACTTTTGGAGCCAAGTAAACACCATCCTAATCTTCTTAGATCTGCTAGTTAATGGTTGTTTCTATTAGTGTTATCATAATACTTCATATTCCAAGTTTTATATCTCATAGGTTTGATTTTTAAAACACTTTTATCTTTCTCTTAAAATTGGTTTTCAGTCATTTCTATCATAAGGAAGCCAAGGTAGCATCGTGTCCAAAACCTAGGGTTAACTCACCTTAAGTTTTGTAAGTCAATTCTAATCATTTTTGGAACTATCCCTCTTCCTAATGAACATGGGAAAGGTGGATTTGTGATAAGGTGGACACCCCCTTTTTCTTTGGCATACTCCCCTTATCACACACATTCTCTTTTAGGTAAGTATCCTCTTTCTATTCATTTGGAGACCTTCAAAACCCTAGATCTAGGTTTGCATTAGTGTTTTTTACATTGCATTTAGGTTTTAGTTTTGCATGTTTGCAACATTTAAATTCATAAAAAAATTAGAAATTTTATATTAATTTTGCATACATCTTGCATTGTAGCTACATCAAGAGTGTCTTTTAGTCATTTAGATTAAAATTTTAGTTCAAAATTATATCCCAAAAGTTGTCCCTTTGTTCACTTATTGTCACTAGTTGCACTTACATTAAGACACCTAAAACTAGAAAAATCTGTCACAAAATTTATAGTTTGCAACCTAAAATAGAGAATTGAAACATCAAACCAAAAACAAAACTTTAATTTTTCCAACCCCTATACAAGGACCCATTTTCCCTTGGGTGAACTTGTCCTTGTATAGGTGCATTTTCACATTTTTGGGCATTATTTTATCTTTGTTTGCTTTATTTCATTCTGCTACTAGATTTAGGTTTCAGTTTCATAAAATTGGAAATTCTATACTTTCTTTCATTAAGTTCAATTGGTCAAATTAAGTGCATTGTTTGAAATCAAAATTAGCATTAAAAAGATCATTTTTATAGAAAAAAAGGTGTCTCAAATTTACTATTGTAAGATTTATCGGCTGAAGGTTCATCAGGTTGATAGGTGAATGTCGATGAGATGAAATGGTGAGTCTCCTCAACATCCCAATAAGAGCATCATCAAAGAGACAAGCACATGTCAGAGGGACTTAGTGGATAGTCTCCTTGAAATATCAATAGCTACATTATAGGGAAAGGTCAATGTCAGAGGGAACTATTTTGCAGTCCCTTTAACATTTTGATGAATGAAGGGAAGATAATTTTTGAGGAGACATGTGGATATCAGTGGGACCTAAAATGTGGTCCCTTCGATATTCTAATAGGGTGTTCACAAAGTTGGTGTGCTCATGTTAGAGATACATATTGTTGTTGGTAGGACAACAATGTGAGTCCCTTTGACATTTTGATAGGACTTTGACAGTGGCATAAGGTAAAGATGTTTAAGTTTGTTTGTGACCACTAGATTGGTATGGAAATTGGAATGATAGTTTTTTTGGTAACACTTTTGAAGTATGTAAAGGAATGCTATAGTGCATTGGAATTGAAAATATGAGAAGAGATTGGATTCAACAGGGTTGTGCTATTGGATTTTCTCTAGATGGAATAGGATGTAAATCTCCATGTAAAGGCTTAGAGCCTACAAATTGTATTGTAACTATGTATTTGGTTGTTGAATAATACAATGGATCTATGCTTTTAGAGGGTGGTGTTTTTAATTCGAAATGGTTTTCCCTATGTAAATATTTGTGTTCATGTATTTTGTTCTATCTTACATGTTTAATGATTCTGTTTATTGAACCTGTTTAATGCATGTTGTTGAAACTAGTTGATTTTGAAAGATCTAAAATTGCATGAACTTTCCTCTAAGTATTAATGGTGGGAAATGAACTATGCCTGATTCTACTTTATGGCATAGAAGTATGTGTTTTTGAGGAAATCTATAGAAATGTATGTTACTGAAGACACTTACTGATCTTAGATACTAATTTTGGGATGAGTCAATTTCCCTTCAATTGGTATCAGAGCTTTCTTCTGGGATTTTTTTATTCTTGGTGTTCCTGGTTTTGGGTATTTCTTTTGTGAAGTTTTCTTAGTCTAGAAAGCTTGAGGAAATCTGAAGAAATCAACTAAAGATTGATCCTTTGGTGAGTGGAATTTTTTTCTATTTTTTGTTTTAGCTTTAGGAGACAAAACATAGTTTGTAGGATTATGCAGATAGAGAAAATGGAGTTGGTCATATTGAAATGATGTGATCTAAATCTTGTAATTGACAATGGAATAATCTTGATGCATGGGGTGGGATTTTTTTCTTTCTGGTTGTGTTGTAGCAAAGCTTTCATATTGGGTGTCTATGTGAGAGGCTCCCTAATGATATGGGGAAGCTTGGGTTGTTTTTCAGCTATGGAGTAATGTGCTTTTGTTGGGTACTTTTTCTTGGTATTGGAAGGAATTCTTTTTGTTACCCCAATTACATGTAGGCTGTGGAGGTGATCATTGGATGATCTGTAAGCTTCTGCAATAGCTTGTCTCCCTCAGATTCTTGTGCATGTTGGTGGTTGTGGAGTTGGCCTGAAATAGGCCTAGAGTTCCTAAACTAATTTTTCCTTTTATGTATGCTTTGTACTTGCATGGCTCAGATTCATGTTCCTTGGATATGAGGGTTTTATAGATTTTCCTAAACAATCTATGGTTATGCTCATCTATGATAATCCACTATTCTAGTGTAACCATTATGGTGTTTTTTTTTTTAGACTTTTGAGTCTTCTAGATGTGAAGTAGGTGTGGATGCGCATGGGTGTTTTCAAACACAGTGGTTTTGTAGGTTTTACATGGTCAAGAAAAAACTTGTGGTTTTGTGGAGCTACAGTTAAGCTATTTTTCTAGACCATGGATTTTGGGGTGTTACTAGATGAGATAGTTACATTTTTGCATGCATACTTCATGCATGGTGTGAGGAGGTGAGATTCTTTCTCTACATGAGAGTGTTGGTATGTGATTAGTCAATCAACATTCTTATGGTGATTCTTGGTGGATTTTGTTGATCATGGTGTTAGTTGCACACCAACAGTGCAACTAAATCCTGACAGACAGATCGCGTGAACCTATCTTTACTTGAAAGACTGCACGAGACAACCTAAATATTAGGTTAACTCAACTTAATGCCAAGGATCGTTTAAGTCAGGTCTTGGCCATGCTAGGTTCGCTTCAGGGTTTGTTGTGATAATGTTGTTAATAATGAGGGGTAAATGGTTATTCCCATTTCTCAAAAAAATCATAAGGATAGATAAAACATATTCTTGGTTCTGTCATTAGACAATTTCATGAAATCAATAGATTTGCAATAACATTTCATGAATTTCAAACAAATTTCCTATCACTTAATATATTTAGCTTTAAGCATTCACCAATATTATGGAATTGAAATAGTTGCAATAAAATTTTCATTCATTTACCTCTTTTGTGAAACATTGCTCCTAAGTATTATCCATGCATGCTTCAAGAATTAACCAAACTGGAGAAAAACATTCCATACGTCACCAAATTGCTTCATAGATAAGCATAGAATGATGTGAGATTTTAAAGAAAGGGGGGATTATTTAGACACTAGGTAGGTTTTGTATGCACCCTTACATGGCATGGCACATAGTCTTGTCCAACTGAACAAACAATAAACTATGTATGATTTCATATTAGGAATTAGCTTTTAAATTGGATTTGATATTGATTAGCAGAAAACAAGAAAAAGAACAAAACTTAAAGAAGTTTTGATCTCTGATATCCAAAAATTATGAACTTAAAAATAAAAGTAAACTAGTAAACGACCTTGAATAGCAACAAGACCCAAAATTTTAAACTTAATTCTATCAAATGGAATCATAAACATCAAATCAAAAAGTGGCACATGGCAGATGCCAGTTGTCATTGGAATATTCTAGACAAAGTCAACGCTTTAACTTCTTTATCAACATTAGTCTTTAGCTCCAAGCTATGGTTCATAAATGCTTTGCATAGAGCAAGTCCATTGGTATTCTTCAAACTTCAGAATAAGACACCTCCACCAGGACTCAGAACAACTTGCAAAACTCATTTTAGCAACATATCCTTGTGCTTACCTTCAATATCCAACATTTAGTTACTTATCTTGTTGCATCAAACTCTGAGCCTAAAGACTCTTCTTCACCTCTCTTTTGTTGATACTCCTAGAAGACAACCAATACTTGATACATACACTCTTTTCAATTTCCTTGAATTACCTTCCATCTATATTTGGCCTTGGTATAATCTTTTGATATTTGGAGGATATTTGCATTCCTCTACATCCTTTCTGTCTCATATTTGACCATGGAATTCCTGCACTATATAATTTCATCAATAACCTCCTAGTTTAGTGAATGAATAGGGTCCATATTTACTCTTTCAAACCACTCCTTGAAAGCTTTTACATTTTTGCCATCCTACCCTAGGGTTCCAATATCACAACTCTACTATGCTAGCATTTCAATAAAACCTTGATCTCTATCAATCAACTTATTGCATCTTTCAGTGACCTCAAATCCTTCCACACATTGTATTAAGGTGTTACCTTCCAATTCACTTGTTTCTTCCATTTTTCAAACATTGGAACCTCCTATTTTGTGGTTATCTTCTCTCTTACCAATTCTTGGACATTTGTCTAAATAAGAGCCCTTATGTTTCACCTCTCAACATTAGTTTGTTCTTGGTGAAATCTACATTCTCCTAATCTCTTGGAATTTTCACACCAATGGTATGCCTCTTTATTTTTCCCAACTACATCTATGATTAAATATTCTCCTTGCTTCACCAAGCACTCCATCCATTCTTCAAACACACTCATTTTATGGTGAAGTGTTGCAATAGCATCCACCTGCTCTTTGGACATAAGTACTATATTTTGAGGCAAATCAACCTATGTTTGATCAAATTGGGCTAATGATTTGATAAAGTTTTCTATGCGAGAAATCCATTCTTTGAACTCTTTTTTCTTTTTTTTTTACTTTTCTGCACCCTTGCGATAGTTGTCTCTAAATTCATATTCATCTCTTCTAATTCCTATCCCCAAGATGAATTCCCAAGATTAATAATTGTCACCCTATAATCCTTAGGTGTTATCTCATGATTTCTCTTATCAACTACCGAGGTAGCTATATGGATTGTTCTTCCTCCATTTTATTTCTTTTGCATAACATGTTATGTCTTTTTCCTTTGCCTAGGTTTAGGGGTTCCCACTTCATGCATTAATCTTCTAAGATCTAGAGGAACTAGTTCCACCTCCAACGGGGGAGCCAATTCCCTAACTAAGTAATCAGGTGCATCTACATTATATTTTTCCTCTGCAACATTTCTTTGTTCCTAATTTTTAGCATGTTTAGGAACTTCTCCTCTTACATGATCAACCTTTCCTATCACATCCTCTGGAATGGGAACATCTTTAGTACTCACTCGAATGGATTCCAAATTACCTAGATTTGACACTGTCTCCTTATTCTCAAGACTTATATTTTCCTGTCTAGCCATGTGCTCAACACCAATCCTTGGGGTATCACTTTCTTATTGTCCTAATACACCATTATTCTCTTCATTTCTCACCCTACCATCTAAGGCTTGTGAAGGCTCTGTATTTTCACTTTCAACCCGATCTTCTCTTGACTTTTCAAAAACTTGTGGTTGTTCAACATCATTTTCACTACTTCTTGATAGAAGCTGGGAATCAATTGTATCTTCAATAACAATATTAGCAATGAGGTCCTGGCTTACAATATCCCCTGTTTCCTTTTCATTAAGTTTATCAAGGTTTCCTGCCTTTGGGGTGAGTGTTCGTCTTATGAATTATTATTCTTCAACATCTATAGGAATTGACCCTATATTCGACACTTCTTCCACCATTGGCCGTAGCATGGGTTTCTCTTGAGATTTCTTTTCTTTCACTTGTTCCATCATGGGAGCCCATTTCTCACACTATTCCCTAATTTGTTCTTCATTTAACTCAAAACTCTCCTCTAGAACTACAAGAGTCTTTCTTAGTGTTAGTTTCATTGTAGTCATATTAACTAAAGGGGAAGAAGTTAATAATTTTGCAACCCTCTAAGAAGTAGACCTTTTTTGAGCATAAGTGTGCATTTTCAATCTTGCCTTTTCATCAATCATAGGTTGAATTTTTAGCTTTGTCATTGAAGAACATGCTGCCTTGGGATTTACTATCATGTTGATCAAATTAATTTCAAAATAATCAACATTTCAATTTCTAGGGGAAATGTCATTATCTTGAGACATGCATGCATAAAATGACTAACACAATTTTAGTTATCTGAAACATATCTAGTTTTGCTAGTGATACGATTATTTTCAAAATGCGACTTCAAAAACCTTGGTAGTTGTGTTCTTGGTTTCTCGAGGTTTACCTTTCTTTGTACACCACAATATCAATCTTGATTCTTCAATGTCCTTACAAATTAGCAGTATATCACGAAGTATATTGTTATGAAAGCAACTGCATGCTCGAGGTGGTTCCAAGTACGTTCATAATTCACCACCTTCTTATTTTCCTATTACAATGAATTAATTTCCTTGAATAAAGGTGTAATCATGGTGGATTAGGGTTCAAATCATGAACACCTTGGTTTCTGTGTAGTTCCCACCATTAGAGAAAAGGATGACGTAAAAAATGTACATTGCATGCTTGTGTGTCACTTTGATTCTTATGAGGCAAAGATTTTATAAGTAAAGCTACTTTGGATATGTGACCATTAATGATCACAAGGTTTGAATCCTCCGGTACTAGAACTCGAAAATATTACCAGGAACTAAAAATTTTACCCACCAGGTTCATGAGAATTGGGTGTAAAGAGAGGAACCAAAAACTAGGTTCAAATGGGACTAAATTCATTAAAACATATTTGCAGTAGAAGCTCCAATTTTTGACCTTCGGCTAAAAAAATAAGCAACAATTAGGCTGACCAGCAAAGAAAAGGGACACACACACTGGGATGATTTACCTTGGTGATGACTTACTAGGCTTGGCTTACCAACCAGGCAGAAAACTAAATCGACCAAAGATACAATATCCTTAGCACATCCACATCAATTCTAGGACCTCGGGGGTCCAGTAAATTGATAAGACTAGGGAGAAAAGCTTGGAACACCTTAGGATCTAGGAAAGAAAAAGAATTAGGCAATAACCAGGCAAGCTAAAACAAAACTTTAATTTTACCATTTCCTCCAAGAGAAGCACACCTAAGCAAGCAGAAGCAAAGGAAAGAAAAAAAATCAGCAAACAAAAGAGGGGTCCACATTTTACCAAGGAGAAAAATGGGGTGTGTTGTGATACCACATGACAACTATTAACCAACAAAACAAAACAAAACAAAACAAAAAAAGAGACAATTCTAGACCTAATAACCATGCTTCAAATTATAAATGGTTAAACCCTCATTCTGGCATTTTGTCTTTACTTTAGCTAGCATTCAAGATTAAATTTTACTAAGCTCACATGTGTGTAATTTATTTATTCCACTACAACAAATTTAGAGCATAGAAAATGTTTGCATTGAACTACATAAGTTGGAAATTTCCTTTTAATCCAACCTTGGATAGAGCCTTGCTACTATTTAGGCATCCATAGACACAACAAGGTTATCTATGCAATTCCCCTAAACATAGTTCTATTGCCAGTCAGACATCCATAGCCCCCGTAGAGATATTTGGATGACCTAAAGAATTGAATTTTATCTTTTGATATTTCTTTGATATTCATTTTTTATTTTTTTGATATTTCTTTGTAAGCTGATTGCTTCAACTTGTAAGCAATGAATCTCGCTATTAGGGTGGGAATTACAACTGTAGCAAAGGTCGCCTTTTTAATCTTTCACTCAATGCAAACAACTACTATCCAAAATTTCATTAGAATGATTTAAAAATACAGGCGTTTGTAGCTCAACATCAACTAAATGTATGAAAATTGAAGTAAAAAGAACCGAACAATTCCCCACTCATCTATAATTAGAGGACTATTTTTGGTCGAAGCATAGATCACATTTCCAAAATTGAAATTATATTGTTTTGACCACCTCTAAATATTACTAATCATCGGATAACCTAACAATGCAAAACCCCGAAAAGAAAGCAAAATAAAGCAACAAAACTAGCTCCCAACAAAATAAAACAAGTATTTACAAAAGGAAAATTAATTACAAAAAAAACTATTTATAAACTATTTTTTGGAAAAAAGAAACATTGAGAGGGGGGTGAATCAGTGTTGTGCAAAAATTAATTTTTTTATTTTGATCTTTAACCCACTTAAAACATTCAACCAAAAGAAATACACATGAACATAAAGCAAGCAACCACAACACCATAACACCGAGATTTTTATGTGGAAACCCTGTTAGGGGAAAAACCATGGTGGATGGCCAATCCACAATATGATCTAAGTATACTCAAAAGAAAGATTACAATGTGCGAATGCACTTGCATTTAGGAACATTGCCTAGAGCTCGCTGCTCAAATTAGAAAGGCACACTACCTTACAAAGATTTGTGCTAGATACAAAAGAATGAACTGAGAGAGTAGCATCTACAAATGCTTGATTACAGTTCCAGTTAGGCTTAGTAGTTGATCTTCTATCCTTTTGACTGATTCTGCACTTCTGCATTGCTCTGCTCTAACTCGCATCACAAAATCTTTAATGCGCAAGTGAAATTATGCATAATCACTTAATCACCCTGTTAGCTCTCAAAAACACAGGAAAAATACCTCAAGAGGTTGCCAATCTCTTGATACATTTTAGGGTAATAGACAAGCCCACATGATTTGAACCTTCTTCTCTTTTGGTGCTGCTAGACCTAGGCAGGAATACTTATATGAATGAGGCAGACTTGGCTTGTGTTTATTTCCTAAAATAATTCATCCACAATGGAAAATGGAAGTGGATAAATAAATTTTATTTTGGTATAGATTGTATAACAATATCAAGGCTAAAACCTAATATGTTCAATTTAACAAATGTAAAAAATGAGTGAAACTAAAATGGTGAAAATATAGACTAGTGCCTTATTGGGTATGTGGAGTCAAATGAGAAATCTACAATGAGTAACCTCTTTTTGGTAGATACTCTAATTGTTTAGCATATAAATTTGAGTTTATAACTTGTATAAACATGCAAGAATATGATTACCAAGTTCTTCTTAATGATCCAAATGAGATTCCCTAATTACTGCTGATCATTGTTTCTGCACAACAACAACAACAACACATACAAGATGTAGTATCCTATCTCTCTTAAAAGGTAAATCTCTATTAGCAAGCCTCAAGAGATAACCCCAAGGTATTCATGTCAAGTCTTGACAATGCATAAACAACTCAGTGATAAATGTGAAATTGCTAGTAATAACAATGGGACCTTACTACAAGCAAGCTATGGAATCGATTTTGTCAGATCTAACAAACTGGTGACACTTCAATCCTAATTTAACCCAATAATCAAAGAAATAGCAAAAGAGTAAGGGTTTTAAAGAGATTTCTAAATCTAATATTACTCCTAAGATTAATAATGAAAGCAACCAATACCCGAACGGACCAATCCTTCAAAATTGATCTCTGCTTGGCCCAGATAAATCTGCTACCTTACAAAAAATAGTGCAATCTTCTAATGCTCTTAAGATTTTCAAATCATGAACATGAATTCAAATAACCCTATTGCAGTTGAAATGAACAACATTCATGATTGAACTAAGCACAAGGAATATCAAGTCCAGGCTAACTTTGCAAAGCAACTAACAATCAATTAGTTGCGAAAAGTATGGACTGAAGGACTGCTGCAACATCTGCATATCAAACTACCAACATTATTAAATCAAATTTAAGCTCAATACTAATCTCCTCAGATCAATTCTCAAGATAGAAGACAAGAACCATGTAAGACAAGAGAATACTAGTATGGCACCAAATCACAATGACATTACTTATATTCAAATTATCCATTGTAGCAACAATTCTGGTTTTTTGTTACAATATTTGCTTGAGAGCAGCTACCTGCTAATTTACCCTATTTCTATATTATGATTACAAGTTCAAACTATTTTCAACTATCTAATTCCCCTAACTTTTTCTAACCCTTTCAAAGAGGCTAAAATACCCAATAAATAGAAGCTCCAGAGAAAATTCGTTGGCCAAGCAAGGGTTTCGCAGCAATAACTCTACGCAACCACCCGGCCAAGAAGGTCATCAAAATGGGTCAAAATAGGCAATAAATGCGCATCCCGTCGAGGTCGGCCCTGGATCCGTGATGCAGCCCGGTCGATGCACAGGAAAATAATGGGAAGCACAAATTGCGCCGCTGCCCATCATCAACCCTTTTCCCTATCATCCTTGCCCCGATCTGACTCTTCATGTAGCCTCAAGAACATCGCATCCAAGTTAGCCATAGGTGGTACCGGCAGAACCCTAAGTCGCCTCTCAATGGATGCAATCTCCTCCCTTGAGTGTTTGACCAACCTATCCCAATCGACCTTACATGTTACATGCTTATCAATAACTGTGAGGTAGGTGGCCGCATCATCCAGTTGGTGCTTGGAGATAGGTCCATCATCAAGTGGTGCATAGATATCGTGCCACCATTCTCTCAACTACTCCAAGCTCAAGTACTTGGGCGTGATTTTCCTTCATCCTTTCATAATTTCAAAGAAGGCAATGGAGCCATCATAGACGCCAGCCAGGGTGTCATCAATATGCTTTCTCCATTTGTAAATTTTCTGCAACACCTTCTGCTGGATTTGCAATGTCTCAAACCATTCCCATGGCTCGGCAGCTCGGGAGGAAGGAAGGACCCTGTTGCTCACCAATTTGTCCCAGGTGTAATCCATTAGGGTTTTGGTTTTCTATAGGAGGAGGTCGGTGTCCTCTTTATCTTGTGCCATTACCTGTTTCAACCATTCGGTTGTCATGACAACATCTTTCCCAGTTGATAAAATTTCCTTGATAGCTTCATCACCCTTGATTTGTACCCCTTTCAACCAATTTACAGTGGCAAGGGTGGAAGATCTCATCTTTTCAAGCTTAGTTATGGTCTCCTAAGGTAGAGGATTGGTGGTAGAGGAAGAGGGATTGATTGACTGCAGTGGCCTCATTAACTCCTCCAAGCACTTCTTGAGATTCTCATTTTCTCTCTTTAGCTCCTGCTTGGTTTTTATTTCCCTTCTCAACCTATCCACAATGACTGCGCTAGAGCCTTCATAATATTCAATGTCTTGTTCAATTGATGTAGGCCCAAGATTAAAAGTCTGTATATTATAATCACTTCCAGCCACATCATCTCTGTTTTTGCTTGGAACGGGGGTAGCAACATGAACAACCTTGTTATGTGCCTCATCCCTTTCAATTCTTGAGATCACTCTAGCCTTTTTCTTACCTTTATCTTTTCCAACTTTGGCTAGTAGTGCATCCCAATTTGGTGGACTATATTCTACTACCACCTATTTTCTTTTTATTTCCTTGTCAAGCCACTTAGGGACAATAGATTCCAATTGTGCCTCAGCCTATTTCTGTTCATCTTGTTGACCTTTAGGTACTTCCTCATTCAAATTCTGTTCATCAGGAGCTTCGTCCACCTTGCTTTCTGTTTCTCCAACATGTTCCTCCTCCCGCTCAGGTGATGGAATCATTTCTTCCTCTACCTCCCTTAGAGGAGATTTAACTGTTTCAGTTCTAATAGGAGAATTTATATGTGCAACCATTAGGGATTCCATTATCTTTTCAATCTCTACCTCTATACTGTGGAGATCACCTGCATGGAATTCTTCACCTTCAGTATTCAGATGATCTTCAAAATTTTCTTCCTCACCTAGCTCACCTTGAACTTCATGGGTGGGAGGCACATCATCATGCTACTCCTCATGAGAAACCACCAGTGGTAAGTCAACCTCAGGCACACTGCCCTTAGGAGAAGGAGTCCTAGACTTCCTTGCATACACTTTGGCCTTCTCCTCTGAACTTTCAACATCTATTACCGGTGGGGCAACCTCCTCCACAACCCTGGAGCTAGCTTTCTCTAATAATTTTACAATTCTTTTCCTTTTGGGCACTGGAGCATCGACCTCAGGACTCTGCTCGGACTTCTTAGTCCTCATCCTCTTCTTGGCCTTTGGCCTTCTCTATTTTTCTGTCTCTTTGGCCTCTGTTTCTTGTACATCCTTAATTTTGACTTTGAGAGGAGAGTCCAACTTACCCTTTGCCTTAGGCTCTTGTTCGGTAGACTCTTCAGAAGTAGAATGGGGATCCAAATCTCCCATTAGGTCATAAGTGCACTTCATTCCTTTATTCTCCAACTCCCACAAAGTGTGCTTGAGACACATCTTGGTAAATTTGAGAATAGGATCCATTGGTTGTTTTAACTTTGTTTGCTCCTCCTCCAACCAATCTACATCGCCAATTGGTTTGTCCCTTATGGCCTCGTAGGCGTGATCCTGGATCACATTTCCATCATCCTCCAACCGGTCAGGAACTGACCTTACATTATATAATCAGATTGACTCAACTAGGAGCCAGGAGAATTCCCTCTTTCTGACCTCGTACTCATCATTGCAATTGGCCCAGTAGTCCTCAAAATTTACTTTGTGGCTATATTATCTACTAGCCTTCTTTTGAGCCTCTCCTGTGATGTCAAACCTAGATCTCTTGGAATGGAGAGACAAACCAAGAGCACTCAATTCTTCTTCTTAAGCTTGGGCAGAACCAATGGAAGGACATACCTCTCCAGTGCCAATCCTTAGTGGAAAATCTCCACCAAATCCAGTCCTATGCTTGTCCTTCTTGACAATGGCATGAAAATCACAAATCTTCCTAGTGACTTCCACTAGTATAATATGGTCAGTGGGGTATCTCGGAAGTCTGTATGGGGCTTTCTGGTAGCCGTCAATCCGAATGTAGGAGAAGGTTGGAAATTTGGATAAACCAAGCTCCATATCTCTTGATGAGCTCCTTGGCTTGATCTGAAATTCTGACATGCTCTACTTCCTGGAACACTCTGGTGATATGCATGGTAAATGCATCATTTGCTCTTCTATAATTCGAACCTCCCCAATGCAACTGAGGGAAAACCTCATAGATAATATCCTACCCAAAGGTGCCCCTTGTATCTAATCCTCTATAAGGATGGAACTTAGCAAGTGCATAAACCAAATAGGAGGTCATGGTGAAAGTCTTTGTCTGCAACACATTGGACAATTGCTTATGAATCACCTGACTGATGACTCCTACCCAATGGTAGTTAACCTTCTCTTGTTCCATCCTTACAATGGCATGGCACATCCAATTCTCAAATGTACTAGCACTCTTCAATATGACCACCCTACTTAGAAAGGTGATGGCATCATAATACTCCTTAAATTTTACTCTATACAACTACTTGGGAAACTTGGAATAGTGGGACTTGGGTTTCTCCAACCAAGAATTGATTAGCTGCTGAGACTTCACGGTTTGGTCATCATAGTACTCCTGGGCTGCCTCAATGGTGAATCCTACCACATGAGATCTGTCGGGCATGTTGAAGGTTTGAGCGATGGAGACCGGGTTGAGATTTGCAATAATTCTCCCTTGAGGATCAATTATCCTCTATGTGTCCTGATCATAGTGCCTTGCACACTCTAGGACCAGCTCATAGCATTGCACCATTGAGGGGAAACTAGCCACATGGGACAGGCCTGACTCTTTCATTCTCCTAGTCACCAAAGGAGGATCCTCAATTGACATTCTTGTTTTGAATTCTTTATAGTCCCAGAGACCAACGTTTGTGTCAGTGACCTCTGACCAAACAGAAGTGATCTTACTCTCAAGGACCTTGTTCTTAATGTGCAGCTTGATCCTCTCTGCATCAGACAACGAGGAACTAGCTGCCGTTTTACTTGATTCAGCCTGCGTTCATCATGAAAACATAATTAGAATCACATGAAAGCAAGGTTAATCCATTGAAACACCATTAAAATGCATCTCAGATAAACATGGCGTTGTTAAAATTCCTATAAAATGTCTACAACAAATTTTGGATTTCAAGGCTGCTCGTGGAATCTGGGCTAGAGAGGAATTTCAAAAAATTCTAGTCTGCTCGGATTCCCATGGAGTAACCAAGAAAAACCTACTAAATCCTTAAATTTGATCACTTTTCATTAGTAGACCACGTGAGAGATCCAAATATAGTATGAATAAACCAACAAATGCAGCATAAATTACAAATGAATCCAATTGTTTCATGTTCCTTTGTTTTTCACCAAATTTTGGAAAAATCTGTGAGGGACGAATTTCCATGGAGAATGAGCCAAATGGGGATTTAGGCAATCCAGGAGATAACATATTTCAGAGAAATCCAAACCTGGTGGACATCTACGGGTAGCACAAAGTTCTGAATCAGAGGAGAATCCAGAGTGAGGGCTTCGGCACAAGTTAGAGTCTCACAGAGAAGTCTCAACGAAAGATGGATGTCACGCTGAAAGGTCATCAGAAAAGCAGGTCTCACCAAGACACGGCAGATTCAGTGTGAGGTCCCAGTGAAAGGGGACATAGCATTCAAATCAAAATGAGCCAGGGGTAGTCGGGGTAAGATTTCAGCGAAGGTTATATGTTTCACCGACCGACGGGCCCAAGCAAACACCTTAGACAACTTAATAGTTTGTCGATAGGAGGTCTCAGCGAGGTGATGGTGCTATGCCAATTAAGGCCCGATTTATATTCAAAAAAGGTCCCAATGAAAAGGTTCAGGCTTGAAAAAATAGAAGGCCTCGCTACAACATCTCAGAGAATGCTAGGAGTCTCGCCGAAGTAGAGGACTTGATGAAAGTTGGGAGCTCACTATAAAGTCCCAGCGAACGCGTTATGTCATAGCAAATCCTGAAGGGATCGGCAAGAGTAGGGATTTTGTGGTAAGGTCTCAACGAAAGAGGGATGTCTCCCTGATAGGAAAACTTTGGCAAAAGCTGTGGTAACTAGTAAAAAGTCTCGTCAAAGGAAAAACTTACTGCAATAGAATGAGAATCGGGAAGGCCATTGGGAGTCGCTATGACATCTCAGCGACTTAGTTTATCCTGCCGATAGGAAGACTTCAGTGAAAGCGTGACCTTGTCTGGGCGACCAAATACAAACCTAATAAGGCTTCCTCAGTGAAACGCAGGGTGTTCCGTATAAGGTTACCCCGAACTCGAAGGGTTACGGCAACTTGGAAAGAATACAACATGGGGAAAGCGAGCATGCTTGGCGAGAGGTCTCGGTGAAAGAGGGGTGTCCTAGAAAAAAGTAAATATCAGTAGAACTCACAGATCCCACTGAGACTTCTTGGCGACCATGGGTAGTCCTGCCAAAAGTAAAGTTGAAAAACATGCTGGTAAGAGATTTGTTCGCAGGGTGAGGTCCTAGCAAAAGCCAAGGTTTCATCGACTGATGGGCATACAAGATCTTGTCGGTGTAAGAACGAAAATATCATGGCAACCCAACATGAACAAAGGAAGACCTCTTGAGCAAACCCCAAGGTAATCGATATGACGTCTCAGCGAGCCCAAATGGTTATAGTGAAGGGAATTCGGAAGAGATGGAGAGTCCCGAACTGTGACGCTAAGGCATGATTTCACCCAGACACTGAATCAACTGCAGATTTTGACGAGTTTAGTTCGGGGTAAGCTAGGGATGGGCTCCTCATGAATTCTTTGTATTCTAGGTCAATCCTAAGATAAAATTGTCAGACACGACATTACCCTAGGTTTAAACCTATTCACCCGCCATTAGCACATAGGCCATAATTTAGTTATTTAAATAGTTAAGTCACCGCTAGGGTTTACGGATTACTCTCAGGAAAGACTCACCAGAATGCAGATGGACATGTGAACTCAAAACTCGCCCATGAGACAACAAGGACGCAACACTTAACAACCCCCTAGTACAAAATGCACAGGAAACCAAAGCCTACAAGCCACCACAAAACCAACATGCCACTCATCAATAAAATCAAAGCAGAGCAATCAGGTAGATACCATTATGAAGCGGAAATGAATCCAAAGGCAACAAACGTGAAGCCCCAAAATGCCCACAACGAGCCTAGGAAAAAACATAGAAGAATTAGCCACCAAATTGAACAAAGCAAGCCCAAACGCCCCAAAACGAAGTCAATCAATCACAGAAAAGCACCCCCTAGCTCAAATGATGACAAATAGTGAACATAATGGCACAAAAGATCTCAAAAATCAAGTAGGTTCTAGCCTTCAAAGTGCGTACGAAGCCATTAATGCCACAAACAAGACAGCCAGAGAAGGGAATCTGGGAAACTGATAGCAGGGCGAAAACTGGGAAAATCTAGATCATGCAGAAATCCGTGAAGACCCAAAATCCCTGAGCAACGAAATCCCAGTTGGAAACCACACAAGATCCAGGAAAATCCGGATAGGATAGAAAGTCCCGAATCAGGGTAAAAGCCCGAAAACACCCAGAACTTAAGATTTTCAAAGAACAACCTAGGGAAACACTTAGGCATTCAAAATAGACATTAAAGCAAATGCCTAAATAAGACAAAAACACAAAATAAAAGGGCCAGAACACCAAAAACAAAGCAAAAGAGGGGTCCCTACTTCTAGCGGGGCGTGTGTACGAAAAACTGCACAACAATTACTATGATCAACTAAAAGGATTTAATCTTTTCTTTAAAGAACCAATTAATCAACCATACATATACAACAAGTGTGCACCGATAAACTAAATATAAGCTTGTTATATCAATTTAAATAACTAGAAAACATCAAACTTGGAGACAACTTTAGTAATACTTTCAGTTAACACAACAAACAACTGATATCAGAAAATACGCCACCACATCAAATAATTTTCATTGATATCTCCATAGTTTCAAACATGCATCATAGTCTCATAATTGTAAAACATTGTAATCTATTGTATATTTTTCCTATTTGTTATATCCTTTTTGCTACCAAAAATGGATATTTATCCAACAATTGATCGAATGGACACGTCCTTTCAAAATGTCTTATGTTAAAACATCAATAAATTTAAAAGGGTAATTAATCCCTGTTAAGCCATAAATGAATCTTCAATAAGTGGTCCAAGTAGTCCAAGCGCTCATGTGTATCTGCATCTCCCAATGCATTCCAGATCGTGATCTCCATTTTCACCATGTTTTCATTCTATTCGCATGCTTCATCCAGTGTTGTATCTTTTGTGGTAGCTGTCTTCATAATTTCTTGCAATATTAATTCACTTTCACCTTTCCACTTAGTCATTTCTTTTAATCTTCCTTTATCATCAAAGAATGCTATCAACCCTTTTTTGGTGGCATTAATTAATCCCTGTGCATCCCCTCGCATTTCTTCAAAGAAGTCTCGGTGCTTATTCATAAGATGATTCACAGCCTCAATCGCCACATTATCAAAAACATTTCTCTGGTTTATTTCTTGAAGCTTCTCCAAAATCCTACCATCCATTCTTTCATGTTCTTGTAATGCAACAAAGTTATGTGAGTGTGTTCCCCAGAGCTTATTCAACCAAGTTGTTAGACTGGCTTGTCTTCTCTTAATTATTGCTACAAGTGCATCATATTTCCTTGAGAGTATGCACTCGATCCTTCCCAATGATCTATTTCTTGTGAACTTTCACCATGAGTGAGCAACTTGGTTGATTTCATTGTAACTCCTAACAAATCTTTCAGGCGGTCATTTTCTCCCAACATCCTCTCATTATTCATTTTGTACATTTCTCTTTCCTTGATTAACATCTCTATTCGAGCTTTGTTTAGTTTTGCTACATTGATTCCAATCTCCACAAGTGCCATAGGATCAACCTCTCCAACCTTTAAATTCATAACATGCCCGAATTCCTTCCTAGTATCAATGACAAATGATTTCCTATGAGGTGGATACAAGGCCAAAATCATTAATGACCCTTCATCTGGATTGTATCTTGACCATGCATATACTTTTGTGAACTTTTCTAGGTTAAGCTTGTGTGTTGCATTACTATCTTTAAAAAAAATATCAAAGACTAATACAGAATTGAGATCCAACCCTGGAAAAATCATAACACCAACACTTTCTAACATTTTCCTTCCCTTTTCAAGGGTCATACCTGCCATCTCTCTATCCACACTCATCTTTAGATCATTCAAAAATTGTTCTTCATTACTTGGTGTGACATTATCAACAATTTCTCTTATCTCTTTTCCTTTTTGTTTATATAGGAATGCTTTAAATTCTGGAGAATTTATAAATTCATTATCTACTACAAATGACTTATACTCCACGTTCCTTTCATCTGTATCTATGCTCTCTTCAACATTTAATTCCTTGGCAGGGTAGGTGTAATCCTGAGTTCTCAATCTTGACATCTTATTGGGTTGACCTTGTGGCACTTTACCCTCAGATGCCTCTTCCCCAGAAGAAAACAACTTTGTATCTTGAAACCCTTGATTATATTTTTCAACCACCATTTCTACTTCTTTAGCTTCCAAGTTCCTGATCATATCATCAAACTGATAGGGTACATGTTGATATCCTCCAAATCTTATATTTTGTCTAGCAGAGTTGATATACCCTTCTGGTTCAAAATTCTTTCTAGGTGGTCCCGTTTTCATGTTGTATTGTAGTAATTTATCAACGATCAAGTTGTATCCTTCCTTAGCTAATATATTAAAATCTCCAAAGCACAATGTATTGGGAATAAAAGTATGTTTTCCAAAGGAGCTCAAATTCATAACACTGGAAAAGTCCATATGCCTAACAATTTCCAAGTATGCAATCTTGTCCGGGACTATTTTAGGAAAAATGAATGGGGCATCTCCAAATTCATAAACCCTAATCATGGTAGCATCATCCAAACAATACCAATCCCCCCAATTGTGACTAATTGGCCCATTGAAGTCTTTAGGTCTGAGAAACCTCTTTATCTCATCAGATAGAGAATAAGCACATGGATGATTATAGAATTTATACAATGGTCATAATTGAACAATTAATGACCATACCTTCTTTATCAAATTGGGAAATTCTCATCTCCTAAGGCCACAACCTTAACTCCTATCCAAAAGACAACACCATATGCATCAACAATGAATAATGCCTAAGATGTAAGATAGAGGCTCTACTTTTCACTGTCATCAACCTATAATGAAGCCCCTTAAAAATGTACAAGGCATAATCAAAAGGTCTAGAATTGTGATACTGAATATCTGCTGAAATTATCATAGGCACAATTGACATATATTCAGGGATTTCCATTCCCAGTACTTGGCCTACCGAGAAATAAGCATACTTCATGTAGGGTTCAAAAAGATCAACATGGAAGGGGGGTCCATCACTATCCTCTAGTGGAACTGGTTTGCCATCCTATTTAATTTTGTGCAGTGGAAACCTCCAACCTTTATAAATTGTGTCCATCCTCCCAAATTCCCTTTCGAATTCTTCACATATGATTTTCTCATTGCAAACCCCTTCCAATTTGAAAACCTCACCTATTGCATCTTCTGATATATGTATCAATGGTTTCCCGAATGGGTCACACATGGCTTTGAGTTTTGAATTATAATGAGTGGCCAACAATCTAAACAATTCAACATTGACAAATACATTAGGGTAGACCAACTTTCCCAGATTAAATTTTAATGGATTACATACTAGTTCAAAGTGATTTCTCTGATAGTAATGAAAACTAAAATGTTCATACCCTCTTATTGGTGTCCAAATATCTCCTATGACCTTACACTTGTCATCTAGTTTATCAAGTTTTGTCCTAAGTTGTGCAGATAGCCTGGATTTAGGTCCAGAGCAAGGTAATTGGTCGATAAGATCTTGGCTTAACTTTTGCTCAGTGCCCTCTAGCTCAATTTCGGTTTTCTATTTTTTTCCTCTAGACTGACTACTTTCCTCATGTTTTCTCCCCTTCAATTTTCCAGAAACTAGTGGCCTCCATAGAGCAAAAATTGCAAAAATAAAAAATCACAGAAGTCAAGGCGCAAAGAGCTTACTGTATTTCGCTTGAAACTTTTGAGTTGAAAAAATGCTCTGGTTCTTCATTCATCCTTCTTCTTTCTCCGCTATCAATTCTGCAATAGTGTTTTCAATTGAATTTTCCTTAATTCATGAAGTTACTTATGCTGTGTGGCGCCATTATTTTTTTAGCTGAAACACGAGTGTAGCAGGTATTTTTTTGAAACTCTCACTGTCACATATGTAATGTTCTTGGCGAGACATTTTTAAATCTTTCATGATCCTTCTATTAGGACCTTTACCAATGTTCATTAAAACATCCGCTAAGACATCTTGTAGTTTCCCCAACACTTCAAGTCTCCCCGAGAGTCATTTTGATTCACTTGTATCTTCGCTATCAATAGATCATATGTCGCTAAGATGTCTTGTAGTTTCACTAGTGTTATGAGTCTCACCGAGAGTTATCCCTTCAATTTCAAGTATATCGCTATAACTCCCACCGATGAAAACCTATCGCTGTGACTTAATAGGTCGGGTAGACGTTACTCCGCTTACTTCGTGCCTCACTGAGATATTTCCTTTGGTCTATTTTTTGATCGTTGAGACACAATGATTTTCTTGCCAATGAAACAACACTCGATATGACTCTCCTATCTCTCTCCGATGAAGTCTGTCTCACCGATGATCATTCCCTCCAAACATTTCACCAAGACTTTTACCAATGCAATCCTATCGTTGTGACATAGGGGGTCGACATGACTCCAAGAACTCATCCTGATAACATCAAGATAATCCTCCTCTATTTTGTCAGCAAGACCAGATGAATGATGTGGGACCTTACTCCGATGGATTTAGTCTGGGCGACACCTCTCATTGTGCTTCGAATGGTAAGACTCATATAAGGTCGATCTAATTCACCCTAATGACTATTTTCTTTCCGATAGGATCCTTCTATCGCTGAGACTGTGAACTACGTCTTCCCAATGTGTATCCTCAAATGAAATCTTATCGGTATGACATTCCCGACCTCTTGCCGATATACTAAAAAATACATGCATTAGTATAAAATAATCTTTTGGATTGGTGAGACCTGCATCATCTTTTGCCGATAGGACTTATACATTCAAATCCTTATGGTCAGGTGGATTCTACAAGATCAAATGATAAAAACTGAATAAAACATGGGAAAATATGTTATGCAGAGTGGATTCTTGTACTTATGGTATGGGCTTCTTAGAAAACTAATGAGTATAGATAGCCATAAAATTTTCAAAATTTTACAATTCTAACAGTGGTTCTGTTTGGGGATGAATGATTGTGAGATCATTGCAAGGATTTAGATCTTTGGATGAGTAGACCAAAATTTCATGGTTATGGACTAATGAGAAGGATAAAATGAAAAGAAGTGGAGATGAAAATGATCCTATACTACTGTACATGGAGAGAGTTTATTTTAAATGAAGGAATTTCAGGATTGTCCATGTACTGGCAATTCCTGTTCCTTTTATTTCCTAAACTACTGTGCATGGAGAAAATTATGAGAGGATTGTCAAGGGTTGTCCATGCACTAGAAACCCTTAATCCTCTGTATTCTTCAAGAGAAAAAATGCTTTAAAAATTTCCCATGTACAGGAAACTCCTGTTCTTCACCAGTCATTTTTTGTAAATAATATGAGTCATCACCTCCTTTACCAACAACAACAAAGGGTCCCAACCACAAGGCTTCAAACTTCTCGTGCTTTCCCTTCTCCTGACACCTTGCATTCCACATCAACACCAGATCATTTTTTTCAAATTTTCTATCTTTTTTCTTTTCTATCAAATAAATACTTCATTTGTGCCTGCAACTTCATATTCTAGTTTTGAGCTACTCTTCTTATCTCATGAAGTTCAGCCAGCCACTCCATTCTTTCCTCCATTGGTTCTAGAATGTCTATATCTTCCTAAAGGATAAATTTTTAAACTGGTAACAAATTTTGTAAAGGCATCCTAGCTTGTGTTCCATATACTAATTCAAATGGGGATTTTCCAATTTCCTTTTTCACAGTGATCCTATCATCCCACACAACCATTTTCAATTTTGAATCCCAAGCCTTTTTATTCCCACCTAGAATTCTCCTTATGATTTTCAGAAGACTTTTGTTGCTGGACTCTGCTTGACCATTAGCTTGTGGATGGTAACGAGCTACATAAGAGATAGTAATTCCATATGTATTGCAAATTTTTTTTAACTCATCAGATCTGAAACACGTCCCATTATTTGTAATCAATATTAATGGTGTAGCAAATCTCGTAATAATGTTATCCATTAAAAAATTGATCACAACTTTACTTGTTTCTTGCTTGGTTTGGACTGCCTCTACCCATTTGGTGAAGTAATCAGTAGCTACCAATATCCACTTATGTCCTCCACTTGATTTCTCTTGTATCTCTCCAATAAAATCAATCCCCCACTAATGAAAAGGGGCTTCGGCCTGCAAAGTTCAAAGTGGTAAAGCTCCCTGATACTTCATTTTCTTGGAGAACTTCTTGCATACTTCACATCTTCTTATGTATGAAAAGGAATCATTAAAGACTTTTGGCTAGTAATAACATGCCTTGATAATCTTATGTGCAGTTGTCTTTGCAGAATAATGGCCTCCACAGAACCCTTCATGCATCTCTCTTAAGACATGCTTAGCTTGTGACTTATCTAGACATAATAACATCTCGTCCCTATTTTTCCAAAACAAATCTCCTTCCATGCACACATATTTCCTTGAGAGTATGCACTCGATCCTTCTCAATGATCTATTTCTTGTGAACTTTCACCATGAGTGAGCAACTTGGTTGATTTCATTGTAACTCCTAACAAATCTTTCAGGCGGTCATTTTCTCCCAACATCCTCTCATTATTCATTTTGTACATTTCTCTTTCCTTGATTAACATCTCTATTCGAGCTTTGTTTAGTTTTGCTACATTGATTCCAATCTCCACAAGTGCCATAGGATCAACCTCTCCAACCTTTAAATTCATAACATGCCCGAATTCCTTCCTAGTATCAATGACAAATGATTTCCTATGAGGTGGATACAAGGAAAAAATCATTAATGACCCTTCATCTGGATTGTATCTTGACCATGCATATACTTTTGTGAACTTTTCTAGGTTAAGCTTGTGTGTTGCATTACTATCTTTAAAAAAAATATCAAAGACTAATACAGAATTGAGATCCAACCCTGGAAAAATCATAACACCAACACTTTCTAACATTTTCCTTCCCTTTTCAAGGGCCATACCTGCCATCTCTCTATCCACACTCATCTTTAGATCATTCAAAAATTGTTCTTCATTACTTGGTGTGACATTATCAACAATTTCTCTTATCTCTTTTCCTTTTTGTTTATATAGGAATGCTTTAAATTCTGGAGAATTTATAAATTCATTATCTACTACAAATGACTTATACTCCACGTTCCTTTCATCTGTATCTATGCTCTCTTCAACATTTAATTCCTTGGCAGGGTAGGTGTAATCCTGAGTTCTCAATCTTGACATCTTATTGGGTTGACCTTGTGGCACTTTACCCTCAGATGCCTCTTCCCCAGAAGAAAACAACTTTGTATCTTGAAACCCTTGATTATATTTTTCAACCACCATTTCTACTTCTTTAGCTTCCAAGTTCCTGATCATATCATCAAACTGATAGGGTACATGTTGATATCCTCCAAATCTTATATTTTGTCTAGCAGAGTTGATATACCCTTCTGGTTCAAAATTCTTTCTAGGTGGTCCCGTTTTCATGTTGTATTGTAGTAATTTATCAACGATCAAGTTGTATCCTTCCTTAGCTAATATATTAAAATCTCCAAAGCACAATGTATTGGGAATAAAAGTATGTTTTCCAAAGGAGCTCAAATTCATAACACTGGAAAAGTCCATATGCCTAACAATTTCCAAGTATGCAATCTTGTCCGGGACTATTTTAGGAAAAATGAATGGGGCATCTCCAAATTCATAAACCCTAATCATGGTAGCATCATCCAAACAATACCAATCCCCCCAATTGTGACTAATTGGCCCATTGAAGTCTTTAGGTCTGAGAAACCTCTTTATCTCATCAGATAGAGAATAAGCACATGGATGATTATAGAATTTATACAATGGTCATAATTGAACAATTAATGACCATACCTTCTTTATCAAATTGGGAAATTCTCATCTCCTAAGGCCACAACCTTAACTCCTATCCAAAAGACAACACCATATGCATCAACAATGAATAATGCCTAAGATGTAAGATAGAGGCTCTACTTTTCACTGTCATCAACCTATAATGAAGCCCCTTAAAAATGTACAAGGCATAATCAAAAGGTCTAGAATTGTGATACTGAATATCTGCTGAAATTATCATAGGCACAATTGACATATATTCAGGGATTTCCATTCCCAGTACTTGGCCTACCGAGAAATAAGCATACTTCATGTAGGGTTCAAAAAGATCAACATGGAAGGGGGGTCCATCACTATCCTCTAGTGGAACTGGTTTGCCATCCTATTTAATTTTGTGCAGTGGAAACCTCCAACCTTTATAAATTGTGTCCATCCTCCCAAATTCCCTTTCGAATTCTTCACATATGATTTTCTCATTGCAAACCCCTTCCAATTTGAAAACCTCACCTATTGCATCTTCTGATATATGTATCAATGGTTTCCCGAATGGGTCACACATGGCTTTGAGTTTTGAATTATAATGAGTGGCCAACAATCTAAACAATTCAACATTGACAAATACATTAGGGTAGACCAACTTTCCCAGATTAAATTTTAATGGATTACATACTAGTTCAAAGTGATTTCTCTGATAGTAATGAAAACTAAAATGTTCATACCCTCTTATTGGTGTCCAAATATCTCCTATGACCTTACACTTGTCATCTAGTTTATCAAGTTTTGTCCTAAGTTGTGCAGATAGCCTGGATTTAGGTCCAGAGCAAGGTAATTGGTCGATAAGATCTTGGCTTAACTTTTGCTCAGTGCCCTCTAGCTCAATTTCGGTTTTCTATTTTTTTCCTCTAGACTGACTACTTTCCTCATGTTTTCTCCCCTTCAATTTTCCAGAAACTAGTGGCCTCCATAGAGCAAAAATTGCAAAAATAAAAAATCACAGAAGTCAAGGCGCAAAGAGCTTACTGTATTTCGCTTGAAACTTTTGAGTTGAAAAAATGCTCTGGTTCTTCATTCATCCTTCTTCTTTCTCCGCTATCAATTCTGCAATAGTGTTTTCAATTGAATTTTCCTTAATTCATGAAGTTACTTATGCTGTGTGGCGCCATTATTTTTTTAGCTGAAACACGAGTGTAGCAGGTATTTTTTTGAAACTCTCACTGTCACATATGTAATGTTCTTGGCGAGACATTTTTAAATCTTTCATGATCCTTCTATTAGGACCTTTACCAATGTTCATTAAAACATCCGCTAAGACATCTTGTAGTTTCCCCAACACTTCAAGTCTCCCCGAGAGTCATTTTGATTCACTTGTATCTTCGCTATCAATAGATCATATGTCGCTAAGATGTCTTGTAGTTTCACTAGTGTTATGAGTCTCACCGAGAGTTATCCCTTCAATTTCAAGTATATCGCTATAACTCCCACCGATGAAAACCTATCGCTGTGACTTAATAGGTCGGGTAGACGTTACTCCGCTTACTTCGTGCCTCACTGAGATATTTCCTTTGGTCTATTTTTTGATCGTTGAGACACAATGATTTTCTTGCCAATGAAACAACACTCGATATGACTCTCCTATCTCTCTCCGATGAAGTCTGTCTCACCGATGATCATTCCCTCCAAACATTTCACCAAGACTTTTACCAATGCAATCCTATCGTTGTGACATAGGGGGTCGACATGACTCCAAGAACTCATCCTGATAACATCAAGATAATCCTCCTCTATTTTGTCAGCAAGACCAGATGAATGATGTGGGACCTTACTCCGATGGATTTAGTCTGGGCGACACCTCTCATTGTGCTTCGAATGGTAAGACTCATATAAGGTCGATCTAATTCACCCTAATGACTATTTTCTTTCCGATAGGATCCTTCTATCGCTGAGACTGTGAACTACGTCTTCCCAATGTGTATCCTCAAATGAAATCTTATCGGTATGACATTCCCGACCTCTTGCCGATATACTAAAAAATACATGCATTAGTATAAAATAATCTTTTGGATTGGTGAGACCTGCATCATCTTTTGCCGATAGGACTTATACATTCAAATCCTTATGGTCAGGTGGATTCTACAAGATCAAATGATAAAAACTGAATAAAACATGGGAAAATATGTTATGCAGAGTGGATTCTTGTACTTATGGTATGGGCTTCTTAGAAAACTAATGAGTATAGATAGCCATAAAATTTTCAAAATTTTACAATTCTAACAGTGGTTCTGTTTGGGGATGAATGATTGTGAGATCATTGCAAGGATTTAGATCTTTGGATGAGTAGACCAAAATTTCATGGTTATGGACTAATGAGAAGGATAAAATGAAAAGAAGTGGAGATGAAAATGATCCTATACTACTGTACATGGAGAGAGTTTATTTTAAATGAAGGAATTTCAGGATTGTCCATGTACTGGCAATTCCTGTTCCTTTTATTTCCTAAACTACTGTGCATGGAGAAAATTATGAGAGGATTGTCAAGGGTTGTCCATGCACTAGAAACCCTTAATCCTCTGTATTCTTCAAGAGAAAAAATGCTTTAAAAATTTCCCATGTACAGGAAACTCCTGTTCTTCACCAGTCATTTTTTGTAAATAATATGAGTCATCACCTCCTTTACCAACAACAACAAAGGGTCCCAACCACAAGGCTTCAAACTTCTCGTGCTTTCCCTTCTCCTGACACCTTGCATTCCACATCAACACCAGATCATTTTTTTCAAATTTTCTATCTTTTTTCTTTTCTATCAAATAAATACTTCATTTGTGCCTGCAACTTCATATTCTAGTTTTGAGCTACTCTTCTTATCTCATGAAGTTCAGCCAGCCACTCCATTCTTTCCTCCATTGGTTCTAGAATGTCTATATCTTCCTAAAGGATAAATTTTTAAACTGGTAACAAATTTTGTAAAGGCATCCTAGCTTGTGTTCCATATACTAATTCAAATGGGGATTTTCCAATTTCCTTTTTCACAGTGATCCTATCATCCCACACAACCATTTTCAATTTTGAATCCCAAGCCTTTTTATTCCCACCTAGAATTCTCCTTATGATTTTCAGAAGACTTTTGTTGCTGGACTCTGCTTGACCATTAGCTTGTGGATGGTAACGAGCTACATAAGAGATAGTAATTCCATATGTATTGCAAATTTTTTTTAACTCATCAGATCTGAAACACGTCCCATTATTTGTAATCAATATTAATGGTGTAGCAAATCTCGTAATAATGTTATCCATTAAAAAATTGATCACAACTTTACTTGTTTCTTGCTTGGTTTGGACTGCCTCTACCCATTTGGTGAAGTAATCAGTAGCTACCAATATCCACTTATGTCCTCCACTTGATTTCTCTTGTATCTCTCCAATAAAATCAATCCCCCACTAATGAAAAGGGGCTTCGGCCTGCAAAGTTCAAAGTGGTAAAGCTCCCTGATACTTCATTTTCTTGGAGAACTTCTTGCATACTTCACATCTTCTTATGTATGAAAAGGAATCATTAAAGACTTTTGGCTAGTAATAACATGCCTTGATAATCTTATGTGCAGTTGTCTTTGCAGAATAATGGCCTCCACAGAACCCTTCATGCATCTCTCTTAAGACATGCTTAGCTTGTGACTTATCTAGACATAATAACATCTCGTCCCTATTTTTCCAAAACAAATCTCCTTCCATGCACACATATTTAGATGCTTGTAGCTTTAAGGTTCTTCTTTGATTATCACTTAATCCTTTAGGGCACTTCATGTATCTAAGGTAATACACAATGTTTGTATACCAAGAAGTGTGCTCAATACTTGCAACTACATTTTCTTCCTCTTCTATATTACAAATTTGATTTGCTTCGACATTTTCTTCCGCCATTAACCTGGACAAACCCTGACCTCTCACTAATTTAGTGATTTGTATTTCCATATCAAATTCTTGAATTTTATTAATCCACCTGCATCTCCTCCTTGTTACTTTTGACTGTGTCAAGATATCTTTAACAACTGTGTGAGGGACATAAGCAATCACCTTAGCTCCAACAAGATATGGTCTAAAAGCCTTTGTGGATTTCAGCAATGCAAATTCTTTTTTTTCCATTATGTCATATTTCAATTCTAACCCCTATAATGACTTCCTGAAAAAAGACACAAGCTACTCATGACCTTCCTCATTCTTCTATAACATAACAACATCTATAGTGTGCAACAAAGCAAATGAAAATATTTGAAAGGGCTTTGAAAAATCTAGAGATTTAAGGATAGGGGCTTCCTTGATGGCCTTTTGATTGATATAAAAGCTTCTAATGCTTCTGCAGTCCAATCTATTTTTTGTCCCTTAACATTTTTGATATGGGCTTAACAATTTGAGCAAAATTAGACACAAATCTCCTAAAAAAGTTGATCTATCCAAAAAATGACTGGATGGCCTTGACAGTTTTAGGAATAGGGACTTTATCTATGGCCTCAACCCTCTCAGGATATATTCTAATTCCCTCCTTTGACACAATATGTTCTAAGAGTTTTCCCTCTATGACTGCAAAATGACATTTTTTAGGGTTCAGACTAATACCATATTCTAAAGCTTTAATAAATATTTTTTCCAGATGTTCTACATGATCTTCAACCCTTTTTGAATAAGCAGTAAGGTCATCTTGATATACCACCATTATAGCATTAATCAAGTCTGCAAATGCTACGTCCATAGCCCTTTGAAAGGTTGTTCCTGCATTTCTAAGGCCAAATGGTATTCTCACATAAACATATGTTCCCCATGGGGTTGTAAAAGTTGTCTTGTACTGCTCAGATTCTTTGACTTTGACCTGATTATAACTAGAGAACCCATCCATCATAGATAACATCTCACACCCTATCAGTTTATGTAGTATAACTTCCATATTAGGTAAAGGGTAATTATCCTTGAGGGATGCCACATTTAGATTTCAGAAATCCACACATAATCTGATATCCCTATTTTTCTTCATCACAGGAACTAAGTTTGAAACCCATGTTGAATGCTTGATCGGTTTGATGATACTAGCATGTCTAAGCTTTGGAACCAATGTTGGGTTAATGGGTCTTTTTTTCTACCTAAATGGCTTTGCATATGGTTTCAATGGGATTTAATGTTGAAAAAAATCCTCCCTCTATGCTTTAAGATCTTAATAGGACCATGCAAACACATGTTTATATTTTCTCAATAATGCAATCAACATTCTTCGAATTGTCGGGCTTATTTTTTCCCTATGTACACCTTTCTTGGTGTCAGCTCAGTCCCTAAGTTGATGTCTTCAATATCCTCCCTCTTGACTAGTGTCTGCTTCATGAGGGATCAATCACTTCCATCATATACCCTCTCCAATGATACTAGCCCTTTGGGAAGCTTATTATTTTTAAGCTGTAAGACCTTCTTCCCGAATACTGTCTACTTTCCATCTACTTCTTCTACAAAGGCATTGAATTCAATTTCTTGAGCTTCATATTGATCTATACAGTGAAGAAATTTCAAGAGGTCAGTATCATCATTAAAAACCCACTAACTATATATATTTTCAGGTACAACAGGTCTTGTTTTGAACTTAATTTGAGAAACTCTAGCTAGTGTAATGTCATCTCTTCTTAGCACTACATTGGCTAAAAAGTTTTCCATTATATTTTTTGACCTATCTATCCACTCAATGGAGAAAGCATCAAACAACTCAATTTTTTCCCATAAAAAATTCCTATATTGCTTCAATCTCTTATGTTTTGCTGCATATTTTGATTTAACTTGAGAAAAAAATAGCTCAGAATCCCCTAGAATAGCTAGCAACTTGATTTTATGTTTTATAGCTAGATTCAAACTTGTTAATAAAGCTTCATACTCTGCCACGTTGTTTGTACATTCAAATTCCAACAAAAAAGAATATTTAAATGTAACTCCTTTAGGTGAAACAAATACTATTCCTGCTCCATTGCCTTCTTGGCTACATGCTCCATCAAAGTACATTTTCCACACACCATCACAATTTTTTGCAACATGCTTATCAATTGGATCAGCATTGACTAATTCTGGTTGGGCTAGCTCTATCTTCAAATTCCCAAGATCCACATCAAAAAAACAATTGACTTTTTCTTGAGGTACACAATCTACAATTTGGTTCATCCTTGGCTCACTATACAACTTAACTTCCTGACCATTCACTGGAATTGTTGCATAAGAAAAATCAAATTGGACATTTCCCCCAATCATTGTTGTCCACTTTCTTGATAGAAGTATCCCAAACTGTGGAGGGGTATCAGTTACTGTTATATCTATATTATAGGCCACCTGAGGATAAGCAACTAGTTTGACTTCAACATCTTTCATAACACCCACTACTGGAATAGGTCTGCTATCCATTGCATAGTACTTCCCTCCATTAGTATCCACCCACATGCCAAGCTATTTCATAACTCCAACTAGTATAACATTTATAGCGGTTCCAGAGTCTATCATGAAATTCCTTAATAGTTTGTTGTTTATAAGTAACGTGGTGAAAAAAAATCAACTTGTGGGGGATTTATCAATACATCATTTAGGAAATTTTTTGGGACGCTTACCTTGTCTTGCTTATTAACCATTTTAGTGGCTATCTTATTTTCAAAACTTGTATTTTTCTCATTTCCATTTGATATCAATTGAATAGCATTATCCCTATATTCCTTAATTTTCATCATCTCAAGCAATGGGACATACATTTTTACCTGAGATAAAGCTTGAGTGAAATCAAAAGAGAAACCCTCTACGTTCATCATTTTATTTTGCTCTAATGTTTCTCTTTTGCTTTCTACCTTTTCCCTTTTATTCAATTGATCAGTCTTCTACTTTTCTTTGTATAACTCTTTATCTTCCTCCTTTTGAACAAGCTTCTGTTCATTCTTATCATGTTGCTTATTTTCTGTTTTCTTCAAAACTCCTTATGTTTCCTCTCTATCTTTCATAAATATTCCCCTAGGGATACCTTTTTTTTCATTCACTGTCCTATTTCTTAACCAATACTTGCTCTTTTCTTTTTTAACTGCAGCAATGGTTAACCTCTTTATTTCCTCTTCAGTGGGTCTCCTCATATTGCATTGAGAAGGCACCTCAACAGGGTGTTGTTCTACATGATTTTCTTCAGAATCATAAAAGACTTGTTGTTCAGCCATGTGGACATTGCACCTTTGATTTGAAACATAGTACTCATAGCCTTCATCTTGTGAAGATGAGTATTTCTCCTCAACAGGGTGAAAAGTATTTGAAGTCAAATACACTATGTGATCCTCTCCACTGTTACCCACTAACATTCCTTCTTCCTGCATTTTTTGGGCTACAACACAGTGATTTGGGGAATGTGGCCCATCACAGCCTTCACACCAACAACTATTATTGACCATATACGCTCCCTTCTTCCTTAATGGATCAGGTGTTTCTCTGTTCCTAGGTCTATCTATTATAGGTTTTCCATCCTTCCAATTTTTACTGTAAGGCATGTCATGTAACCTAGGCCTCTCATTTTTTTATGTGTTCTCCTGTTTGTATTGATAATTATTGACTTGTTGAGGAACCCTAGGATTGTCTCTCTTACTGATCATCCCAACATCTTTCTTATCGTTTTCAATGGTTAGTGCTATTTTTCTAGCTTTAGCTAAATCTCTTGGAAACCTATTCCTCAGTTCATACCCTTTTTTTGGATCGAATGCTTGCAAATAAACACTTACTGCTGCAGGGTCTGTCAATTTTGACCCAAATGGTATCTTATTCTGCAATTTATTGAATGTTCGGTTAAAATCATAAATTGACTCATTCTGATTGTTTTGAATCTTTACTAACTCATGGAAAGCACAATCTGGTGCACTTAGATTCCCATATTGCTCGAAAAATTGATCCTAAAATTCTTGGATAGAATCAATAGAAGTTGTTGGTAGGCTATTGAACCAATCCCTAGCTTCTTCAATGAGCAAAATCATGAATAGCCTCATATGTAAATCCTCATAAGGAATATCCAAATCTTGGATGAAAGTATTAAAATTCCTTAAATGATCTTTAGCAGTAATTGCACAACTCCCTGTAAACTTGGGAACAAGACTTCTCCAACTGCCATCCATAGGGTAAGGGTATAATTGAAACCCTGTTAAATCAAATTTTCTGATCGTTGTCATGTATTGATGAGGGGGAGGGTTAGGTGGGTGTTGATACTGGTACAATGGATTATTGTATTGTGTATGAGGATGTGGCACATAATTTTGACCATGAGGTGGTTGTGTATTTGTATATTGTAAGGAAATATGTGGTGGATGGTTTGGTTGCTTGTATTGATTTCCTATCTGATTTTGAGTAGCCTTTGATGGATCTGAAGGCCTTGCACTATTATTTCTCTACCTATGAGGCAATATATACTTTGAAAGACTAGCTGTCTAAGCATCAATTTGGGATTTCTGCAATTTGAAGTCTTGGATTGCCTTTATCATTTGGAGCTTCTTTTGTTCATGTTCTTCTTTTTCTCTTTCTACTTCTTGTTTATGAAACTCCAATAGTGTTTCTATTTCTTTGTGAGTCAAGAACTCATAATTTTCTTGAGGGGTTACATTATTTATGAGCTCATTATTTCTTTGTGAGTCTATGATTGTTTTCCTATTGATATCTGATTCCTTCAGCTTCTAGTTTAGCATCAAATTTTCCCTATTTCTGAGGATTATAAAAAGGATTTTTTTTTCTTTAGGGGTACAAGGTTCTCCTCCTGAACTATCTCTCCATGTGTCATAATGGTCATATGTCTCACAATGTGGTCTTGATGCTTTTTCTTTATTTGTTATGCACATGTCATCAGATATATTCTTACCCTTATCATCCTTGTGTGGCCACTTACTGTTGCTAGTGGAACCTCCTTTGTATTAGGATCTTATACCATTCATATTGAATTGATGCAATGTTCTTGTTAGAGTTGCCACTCACTTTCTTAAAAGTGAGAAAGTGTTTGTTGTTTCTTATTCCCAACGGAGTCTATATAGGATTTCTGACTCTATGACTAAGGCCCTGACTCTGAGTTGACTCCCTAGCAAGTCGCCAATATGTTAGCTCTCAAAAAAGTAGGAAAAATACCTCAAGAGGTTGCCAATCTCTTGATACGTTTCAGGGTAACAGAAAAGGCCAAATGATTTGAACCTTCTTCTCTTTTGGTGCTACTAGACCTAGGCGGGTATACCTATATGAATGAGGCAGACTTGGCTTGTGTTTAATTCAAAAAATAATTCATCCACAATGGAAAATGGAAGTGGATAAATAAATTTTATTTTGGCATAGATTGTATAGCAATATCAAGGTTAAAACCTAATATGTTCAATTTAACATATGTAAAAAATGAGTGAAACTAAAATGGTGAAAATATAGAGACTAGTGCCTTATTGGGTATGTGGAGTCAAATGAGAAATCTACAATGAGTAACCTCTTTTTGGTAGATACTCTATTTGTTTAGCATATAAATTTGACTTTATAACTTGTATAAACATGCAAGACTATGATTACCAAGTTCTTCTTAATGATCCAAATGAGATTCCCTAATTACTATGATCAACTAAAAATATTTAATCTTTTCTTGAAAGAACCAATTAATCAACCATACAGATACACCAAGTGTGCACTGATAAACTAAATATAAGCTTGCTATATCAATTTAAATAACTAGAAAACATCAACCTTGGAGACAACTTCAGTAATACTTTTAGTTAACACAACAAACAACTGATACCAAAAATATGACACCACATCAAACGATTTTCATTGATATCTCCAAAGTTTCAAACATGCATCATAGTCTCATAATTGTAAAAAATTGTAATTTATTGTATCTTTTTCCTATTTGCTATATCCTTTTTGCTACCAAAAATGGATATTTATACATTAATTGCTCAAAAGGACACGTCCTTTCAAAATTTCTTATGTTAAAACATCAATAAATTTAAAAGGGTAATTAATCCCTGTTAAGCCATAAATGAATCTTTGATAAGTGGTCCAAGTAGTCCTAGTACTCATGTGTATGTGCATCTTCCAATGAATTACGGATCATGATCTCCATTTTCACTATCTTGTCATTTTGTTCGCATGCTTCATCTAGTGTTGTATCTTTCGTGGTAGTTGTCTTCATAATTTCTTGCAATATTAATTCACTTTCACCTTTCCACTTAGTCATTTCTTTTAATCTTCCTTTATCATCAAAGAACGTAGTCAACCTTTTTTGGTGGCATTAATTAATCCTTGCGCATCCCCTCCCATTTCTTCAAAGAAGTCTTGGTGCTTATTCATAAGATGATTCACAACCTCAATCGCCACATTATTAGAAACATCTCTCTGGTTTATTTCTTGAAGCTTCTCCAAAATCCTACAATCCATTCTTTCATGTTCTTGTAATGCAGCAAAGTTATGTGAGTGTGTTCCCCAGAGCTTATTCAACCAAGTTGTTAGAATGGATTGTCTTCTCTTAATTATTGCTACAAGTGCATCATATTTCCCTTGAGAGTATGCACTCGATCCTTCCCAATGATCTATTTCTTGTGAACTTTCACCATGAGTGAGAAACTCGGTTGATTTCATTGTAACTCCTAAAAAATATTTCAGGCAGTCATTTTTAGTCAACATCCTCTCATTATTCATTTTGTACATTTCTCTTTCCTTGATTAACGTCTGTATTTGATCTTTGTTTAGTTTTGCTACATTGATTCCAATCTCTGCAGTTGCCACAAGATCAGCCTCTCCAACCTTTAAATTCATAACATGTTTGAATGCCTTCTTAGTATCAATGACAACTAATTTCCTGTGAGGTGGATAGAAGGCTCAAATCATTAATTACCCTTCATCTGGATTGTATCGTGACCTTGCATATACTTTTGTCACCTTTTCTGGGCTGAGCTTGTGTGTAGCATTACTATCTTTCAGAAAACTATCAAAGACTAATATAGAATTAAGATCCAACCCTAGAAAAATCATAACAATATCACTTTCTAACATTTTCCTCCCCTTTTTAGGGGTCATACCCACCATCTCTCTGTCCACACTCGTCTTTAGATCATTCAGTAATGGTTCTTCATTACTTGGTGTGACATTATCAACCATTTCTCTTATCTCTTTTCCTTTTTGTTTATATAGGAATGCTTTAAATTCTGGATAATTTATAAATTCATTATCTGCTACAAATTACTTACACTCCACATTCCTTGCATCTGTATCTATGATCTCTTCAACATTTAATTCCCTGGTAGGGCAGGTGTAATCCTGAGTTCTCAATCTTGACATCTTATTGGGTTGACCCTATGGCACTTTACCCTCAGATGCCTCTTCCCCAGAAGAAAACAACTCTGTATCTTGCAACCCTTGATTATATTTTTCAACCACCATTTCTGCTTCTTCAGCTTCCAAGTTCCTGATCATCTCACCAAACTGATAGGGTACATGTTGATATCGTCCAAAGTTTATCTTTTGTCTAGCAGAGTTGATATATCCTTCTAGTTCAAAATTATTTCTAGGTGGTCCTCTTTTCATGTTGTATTGCAATAACTTATCAAGGATCAAGTTGTATCCTTCCTTAGCTAATACAGTAAAATCTCCAAAGCATAATGTATTGGGCATAATATCATGTTTTTCAAAGGAGCTCAAATTCATAACACTGGAAAAGTCCATCTACCTAATAATTTCCAAGTATGCAATCTTGTTTGAGACTATTTTAGGCAAAATGAATGGGGCATCTTCAAATCCGTAAACCCTAATCATGGTAGCATCATCCAAACAATACCAATCCTTCCAATTGTGACTAACTGGCCCATTGAAGTCTTTAGGCCTAAGAAACCTCTTTATCTCATCAGATAGAGAATAAGCACATGGATGATTATAGAAATTTTACAATGGTTTTACAAAATGCTCCTCAAAGTGTATGAAACAAGAATTACAAAACCTGTTGTGCCAAATAACAGTCCATAATTCAATAGGTAATGACATACCTCCCTTATCAAATTGGGAAATTCTCATCTCTTGAGGCCACAACCCTAACTCTTGTCCAAAATACAACACCATATTCATCAACAATGAATCATTCCTAAGATGTAAGATAGAGTCTCCACTTTTCACTGTCATCAACCCATAATCGAGCCCCTTAAAAATGTATGAGGCATAATCAAAAGGTTAGGAATTGTGATACTGAATATCTGCTAAAATTATCATAGGCACGATTGACATATATTTAGGGACTTCCATTCCCAATACTTGGCCTACCGCGAAATAAGTATACTTCATGTAGGGGTTAAAAAGATCAACATGGAACAGGGGTCCATCACTATCCTCTAGTGGAACTGGTTTGCCATCCTGTTTAATTCTATGTAGTGCCAACCTGTAACCTTTATAAATTGTGTCCATCCACCTGAATTCCCTTTCTAATTCTTCACATATGATTTTCTCATTGCAAACCCCTTCCAATTTGAAAACCTCACCTATTGCATCTTTTGATATATGTATCAATGGTTTCCCGGATGGGTCACAGATGGCTTTGAGTTTTGAATTATAATGAGTGGCCAAAAATCTCACCAATTCAACATTGACAAATACATTAGGGTAGACCAACTTTCCTAGATTAAACTTCCATGGATTACATACTGGTTCAAAGTGATTCCTCCAATAGTAATGAAAACTTCTAAGTTCATAGCCTCTTATTGGTGTCCAAATATCTCCTATGTGCTTACACTTGTCATCTAGTTTATCCAATTCTTCCCTAAGTTGTGCAGATCATCTGGCTTTAGGTCCAGAGCCAGGTAATTGGTCGATAAGATCTTGGATTAACTTTCGCTCAGTGCCCTTTGGCTCAATTTTGGTTTTTTGTTTTTTTCCTCTAGACTGACTACTTTCCCCATGTTTTCTCCCCTTCAATTTTCCTAAACTAGTGGCTTCCATAGAGAAAAAATTGCATAAATAAAAAATCACAGAAGTCAAGGTGCGAAGAGCTTACTGTATTTCTCTTGAAACTTTTGAGTTGAAACAATGCTTTGGCTCTTCATTGGTCCTACTTTCTCTGCTATCAATTCCACAATACTGTTCTCAATTGAATTTTCCTTAATTCATGAAGTTACTTATGCTTCGTGGTGCCATTAATGTTTTAGCTGAAACATGAGTGTAGTAGGTCTTTTTTCAAAATTCTCACTGTCACATCATGTAATGTTGTTGGCGAGCCATTTTTAAATCTTGGGAAATCCTTCTATTAGGACCTTTACCAACATTCATTAGAACATCTGCTAAGACATCTTGTAGTTTCCCTGACACTTTGAGTCTCCCTGAGAGTCATTTTGATTCACTTGTATCTTCGCTATCGATAGATCATATGTTGCTAAGATGTCTTGTAGTTTCACTAGTGTTATGAGTCTCCCCGAGAGTTATCCCTTCAATCTCAAGTATATCTCTAGAACTCCCACTGATGCAAACCTATCGTTGTGACTTAATAGATCAGGTAGACATTCCTCCACTTACTTCGTGCCTCGCTAAGATATTTCGTTTGGTCTATTTTCTGATCGCCGAGACACAATGATTTTCTTGCTGATGAAACAACACTCGGTATGACTCCCTTATCTCTCTTTGATGAAGTTTGTCTCGCCGATGATCATTCCCTCCAAACATATCACCAAGACTTATACCAATGTAATGCTATCATTGTGACATAGGGGGTCGACATGACTCCAAGAACTCATCCTGATAACATCGACAAAATTCTCCTCTATTTTGTCGGCAAGACCGGATGAATGTTGCAGGACCTTACTCTGATGGCTTTAGTTTGGGTGACATCTCTCATTGTGCTTTGAGTGGTAAGACTCATATAAGCTCGATATGATTCACCCCAATGACTATTGTCTTACCGATAGGATCCTTCTATCATTGAGACTATGAACTGCATCTTCTTGATGTGTATCCTTAAATGAAATCTTATCAGTATGACATTCTCGACCTCTTGCCGATATACTGAAAAAGACATGCGTTAGCATAAAATAAACTTTTGGATTGGTGAGACCTGCATCATCTTATCCTGATAGGACTTATACATTCAAATGCTCATGGTTAGGTGGATTCTATAGGACCAAATGATAAAAATTGTCTAAAACATGGGCAAATATGTTATGCAGAGCAGATTCTTGTACTTATGGTATGGGCTTCTTAGGAAATTAATGAGTGTAGATAGCCACAAAATTTTCAAAATTTTAGAATTCTAACACACCCTTCTGATATTCACAACACACATCAACACACACCTTATTCACACACCAAAATGATATAATTGATCATTTATATATATATGCGACTAATAATTTAATTGCAAAAAGTCTCCTTCAATAAAACTTAAAAAATATTTACAACTGATGGCTCAAATCATGAATGATATTCAATGCGCATCCACAATGGTCGTCCAAAACTTAGCTCGAACCCAAATCAAGATGTTAAAACACAAAAACATTTGAGTAAACACTCCTCGAATATCTATGACATGTTAAATCAACTGGGTCGGCCACCAAACACTAATGAACATAAAGATATCTAACCAAATCTCCAGACTTGCACACAACTTGATACGAGGCATTGAGATTTTTGGATAACACAAGACATACATTGATCAACCTCCCATGAGATCCACAACTCAAAATGACAACATAAAAGCTGCATGTGAATCAATGAACATAAAACTGCTAGATGCTCTGTTCTTCCTTGACTGTCTTCAATCTACCTACTAGTATGAGAAAATGATGATGTGCAGATCCAATCACCGACTAGGGTTTCCATCAATGACAACACCAGAAAAAATTTGTAGTGTCTCTTTCCAACACTATTTACAAACTATTTACAAACTAACCCAAGAGCTAGCAGCCAACACTAAGCCTGGATATGATGTTTAAAAAATTGCCCATTGACAAGCAGTCAAACATCTTCTCCAGTCAAATTTTTAAGTCTATAAATGTTGTCACATAAAATTTTAGATACCTGGCAAGGACCAGTCCATAACTTGTCAAAACTATTGTGTTCACCTTTACGCTCATGGGATTTGTCCCAATATAGGAACAAATCGAGTATTATAAACATTTTTAATCTAGCCCTTTTGTCAAACCATTGTTTTACCATAGATTGGTGCCTAGGAAAATAATCTATAGCTCTGGTACGTTTTCATCTAAGTGCATCAGTTGCAACAATCGAGCTTTATTTTAACAATCTAATCCAATGTAATCTTGGGCAAACTGCCAAGTAGAGATCTTCAAGTTTATAGGCAATATAGGATCTACCATGTAGACTAAGTGGTAAGGAGAATTTCCCAATGCACATTTCATCCTAGAACGGTCTACCCAAAGGGAGAATTTCAATAGAGAATTCTATTCTCTAGGATTCTTTTAAACTAATCTCTTGATTATATTCAATAGATTCTTGTTTGATGATTGCGCTAACCCATTTACCTGTGGGTAATAATTAGATGAGGATTTCAATGTTATATTGAATTCAAATGCCTAATTATAAAACTTTAATGAGGAAAAAGCAGGGCCATTATCACATACCAGTGCATACAGAACTCCAACCTAGTAATAAAATTTTCCTCTAAGAATTTGATTACCACCTTGATGATGCATTATTTTCTATGACATGTTTCAGTCCATTGAGTACAATAATCGGTAGTAATTAGCACAAACGTCTGACCTATGGATGATGGAGGATTGATGGCACTGATGAAGTCCAACTCCCATTGTGAGAGAGGGTGCATCTCCATCATCGATTGTAATGGTTGAGAATTAAATCTTCCTTTGTCTACAATAATTTGACATATGCAATAGTGCTTCACATGTTCATAAGTATCTTTGAAAATAGTTAGCCAGTAATAGCTAGCTCTCAGGATGAGGTGTGTAGTGGCTAAAGGCGCTCCGTGAGTTGTACTAAATTTATTGTGTAATTCCTACAACACTTCATTCACTTATGTCTTATTCAAGCATCTTAAATAAATTACTTCATGTTTCTTCTTGAATAGAATCCCTCCTTTAATCCTACAACTCTGAGCCTTTATCTTCAGGGTTCTTCTTTGATTTATTTGCATATGTTCAGGGCTATTATGGCTAACCAGGTAATACCATATATTTGAATACCAATCATCTTAATATTTTACATCCATAGTATATTGTTGGCTAGAAATTTTCAGATCAATCTTAGCAATTGATTCAACTAAGGCTTGTCCTCAGACCAAATTCATGGGTATAATCTCTAAATCAAACTCTTCCAAAATCCTAACCCACTTCACTCTCTTTTCTTTGAGCTCACTTTGTGTTAGCACCATTTTCACTGCAACATTAGGAACAATAGCCTTGACTATACTTCTAAGGATGTAATGCTGAAATTTTTGTATTTCTTTGACCAAAGCAAAGCTTGTTTTTCAATATCAATGTATTTGAGCTCTGCTTCTTTAAATGGGGTGCTCATAAAAGCAATCATTTTTTCTCCTTTGCTCTCATCCCTTTTTTTCAATACTGCTACACATGTCTGACCCAAAGTAAAAGAGTAAATATAAAAAGGCTTAGCATAATCCAGACTTACCAACACTTGTGCTTATGTGGTTGCATATTTCATATTCTTGAAGGTGAGTTTAGCTTCACTTGTCCACTTTAATTTTGTAGTTTTTTTCAACATATCATTGAGTGGTTTCACCATCTCAGAAAATTTGGTGATAAATTTCTAAACGAAGTTGATTTTACAGAAATATGATTTTAATTCTTTCTTACTTCTCGGGGCCTATAATTTGAGTAAAGAACTCACTCTTCCTGGGTCTATTGAAATACCTCTTTCAAAAATAATGTGTCCTATCAACTTTCCTTCAATCACCTCGAAAATACATTTCTTAGGATTTAATGAAACTCCATAATTTTCACATTTTTACAATATTGCTCTGAGATCGTGAACATGATCTCCTCTGTTCTTTAAAAATACCATGAGGTCATCCATGTATATAATGATAAATTTTCCTATGAAATATTAGAAGGCATAATCCATAGCTCTCTAGAATGTGGCTTCAACGTTTATCAATCCAAATGGCATCCTTCTATAAGCAAAAGTTACCCACTTTGTAGTGAATGTTGTCTTCATCTGATCTTCCTTTGTCACCATCACCTTATTATACCCGAAGAATTTGTCCAGTAAGGACATCATCTGTGAACTATTAAATATTTGTGGCACTTATTCTAATGAAGGAAAAGGATGATTATCTTTTTCAGATGCCTTATTAAGATTCCAAAAATCCACACACATTCGTATATCTCCATTCTTCTTCCTGACATGAACTAGATTCACCACCAAAGTAGAATGTCTAATAGGAAAAATTATTTGGGCTAAGAGGATCTTTTGTACTTCCTTTTGGATCAAAGGTTCTAAGAGTGCATTTACGAGCCATTGTTTCTATCAGAACGACTTTACATTAGGATCTAATAGAATCATATGAGTGATGATGGAAGTATCATAAGTTTTCAAATATTTTTATGTCCATGCTATAACCTTCCAATAATCTCTGAGTTTCTGAGCAATATTTATTCTTTCTTCCTCGGTACATACCTTCCCTATAATCACGTTCTTAAGATCTTCTTTAGTATTGAAATTATATAATTCATACTGCCCTTTATCATTCTTGAGTAGGAATTTTTGTCGAACTATCTGATCTACATCAAATAGTCTTTCCAACTCAATTATTCCCTTCAGAATATTATTATCTTTAGCTTGAGCTAATTCTTCATCTTGAATTTTTCCATCTAGGTGATCTATTTCTTCAATTATCTGCGCTTCAAAGATGTTAGTGTTAGTGATAAATTCTAATATATGACAATCATCTTTGAACACCTACAGATTTGTAACATTATCAAGAACTAAGGGTAATTGCACCAACTCAATAGTAAACCCCCTCAAATTGGAAGCATCCAAAGGTTCTAGAGCACTAGCACCAGTAGCTAGAGCATCGAATCTTTGATTGAATCTTCATAGGATGTGAGTAATGTTAAAGGCATCAAAATATTCTATCAATTCCCACACTCTATGTTGGTAACTAGAGAAGCATTTGAAATGAAAAATATACTGCTTTTGAAATTGCTTGACCACCAGCTCTGAATTACCAAACACTTTAAAAATCTTGACCTTCTTCTTGATTGCAAGCATCAAACTGTGGACAAGGGCCTAATATTCTACCACATTGTTAGTACACTGGAATTGTAATTGATAAGTAGCAATAAAGGACTTACCTTGTGGACTGATGAGCTCAACTCCAATTCCAATTCCCTGTTTCAACTTCGATCCAACAAACTTAAGAGTCCAAGTTTGATCCTTAGTAGCTTTGAACTTAGCATTCTTAAGAGTTGTCAAATTAATATTTTTAATCTGCTTGGCCTGCATCTTATCTTCAAGCATTTCCAGCTCAGACCTATCAAGAGTAGTTTTTTTAAAAAGTGTTAGCTTTTAATTCTATGAATGATCTCTAAGCACATTACACAACTGTCCTCTGAGTGTGTAGAATTATGTAGCCTGAACGAACCCTATGACAAAATTTTTTTTAGTAAACTTTTAATCTTCTCGCTCTTTTGAGCTTCTATAACAATATTCTTCCAAAATTTATCTAAATGACTATCTTCTTCAAAAGAATCATAATCTGATTTGACTAACATATATGTTTTAGGAGTTATCTGATTATTCTTTTCAACATTGCACATAAAAAATTCTTCTATTTTAACTCTGAAACTTCAAATTTTGTAAACTCCTGGTTCTACATCTATGTATAGAATTTAATTTTTTTTTATAATCAGTGAACATATATTTCATGTGTGGCTCTCTCTTAATCCTGATCTGATTAGGAACTCCTTTCCATGGTAACCACATATGTGAGAAGTATGTAGCCATGTATCCATTTAAAGTATTTTACTAATCCCTACTCAATAGCATCCCATAAGTATCAGGTGTCTCAACAACCTGAATGTTTAAATAATATTGAATCTCGGGATCCGACACTAGCTACATATGAATATTGGTAAAGTCTTCAACTACATTTAATTTAGTTTTGTCAAGTTTAGTGAATTTCTTCAGGGAACTTGTCGGAGTTAAACCTAGCGTCTAACATATGGACAAAGGCATCACATTAGTAGATGCTTTAGAATCTCCTGAGCAATTATGGTGATTTTTAACAAATATTCTCAATTTGAGTAAAAATGGTGGGGATTCTATTTTCCATTTATAAAAGGCAACTTGTGCATCCACCATAGGAACTATGTTTTTGTCTTTTTCCTTAATGGAGTGATCCTTTTCATGAGATTCTTTCCCAAGTTTTCTTTCTTTTGGAAAATCTTCTAAGGTATTCAAGAAAGCTTTCTTGATCATAGGCGTTTTAAGAAATTCCAATAAAGAGAGGCTAATTTTCACCTTTTTTATTTCTTCCACTAAATAATTAGTCAAATTATTTTGATCAACAAATTCTACTTTTTCATTTTGTGAAACATTCGATGAGTTATATTGGGAAGTCACTTTGGGTAACCCTAGTGTATTACTTTATTTATCATCTAGTGGAGTATTAAAGTTATTTGGCGGGATTGATGTAGTCAAAGGCCTTTTGAATTTACTTCTACTATTTGTGTTACTTCTAAGGATGTAACTATGTCCTTTTAGATATTGTTGAAAGGTGTGAATTTCATCAACTTTGTCTTGAGGTTCATTTTCATCTTGATAAGGAAATGTGTAAGTTTCTAAAGTCATGGCTAAACTATCTCCTTCTTGTTCATAAGTACGAATCTTGACAATAGTACGTAACTCAAAAAATGTGTAACTCTCAAGAACTAAAGTAGAGTCATATCCTACTAGAAATAATCCATTCCCCTTGGGAGGATGAGTCACATTGTTCATTGTAGTATGTAGCAGCAATAAAAATATCTAATGTGGTTTTAAACTATGAATAATCCACTTCAGAACGAGTATTTGTGTTGTGGATTCGACACCAATTGCTCATCGCAAGGTCGGCTAAATTCAACTTTCACGTAAGTCTATCATCAGAGGAATTAGAATTATCTAAAGGTGTGGATATTCCTCCATTATTTGGTCATTTTTTCTAAGGTCTAGGTGGTCTAGGAGCATTATATGCTCAACTTTCTGAACTTTCATTATTCCTCTAGGAGTAAAAATTTTGATTTCTTAATTGGGTAACCTTTTTTGAGTTGAGTTGTTATTTCCTTAATTTCTTCTTTATCATTTGGAGTTTTGACCTTTTGACTCTATTGAGTCTGTGAGAAGGAAGAGTTTCTATTAGGATGTAGCTCTGTGATAGTTGGACCAGGGTGCAAGACTAAAGCTTGATTATTTCCTAGTTGGAAGAAACTGTTTTGAGGAAATGTCCCATTTTGGACTGCTAAAGGAAAAGAATTAGGATTCATTGGATGATTTAATGGAACTCCATTCACACTCATAATAAGATATTTATTTAATCCATTTTCGCCATTTATAGATGATCCACTTTCAAGGTGTTTCATTTCTAAATTTACACTTATGGCTTCAACATAGGCTTTTGGTAAAGTAGTGGGAGGATTTTCCCTTCGTTTCACAAACATAGCAGTTAAAGGATATACTACCATACAATAAACTACAATGGTGGAAAAATTATCTACTATGTAAGGTGCTTGTAACCTAGAATATTCCATTTGAAACCTGTCATCAAAATTATTTATAGGTTCACTATCGAACCTTTTGATTTGAGAAAATTGATGGTATAACAAAGTAGGATCAACTGGTGTTTTGAACCTGGCTAAAAATTGACTTTCCATATCTTGTCATGGTCTAATTGAATTATGAGGTAGGTTGATGTACCACTAGTAAAATTCATCACTCAAGGTATAAGGGAATAATCTACATACAACATCTTTACATTGTACCCTTGCTCTAAAACATGTATATTAAAAGATACTAATATACTCTCCTGCATCTTTGTGAAGATAATACTTAGGACACATTTTTTTGGATTCTTTGAAAGATCATTATACACAAAAAATTGAATCAGCGACTCTACATTAAATAAATCCATTACTATGGGTGAGGTAGGTATAACAACAGTCGGATTTGTAGTATCACACTTGCACTTTCAGACCCTTGGGGTCTAGATGACTTTAGACCATTAAGTTTGACTAATGTCACACGAGGATCACTAGATCATGACCTAGTGACTCTACAAGACTCTGGCTTCAACCATAACTAAACCAAAAGAACAAAAAAAGGCCCTCCTAGTGCCAGTTCCTATTGATCATGATGTTAGTCACACACCAATAGTGTAGATAAATTCTCACAGACAAATTGTGAAAACCTATCTTTACTTCAAATATTACACTGAGACAACCTAAATCTTTGGTTAGCCTAGCTTAATCCCAGGGCTCATTTAAGTCAAGTCTTGACAATGGTAGGTTCACATCATGATTTGTTGTAATAATGTTGTTAATCACAAGGGATAAAAGGTTATTTCCAATTCTCAAAGGAATCATAGGGATAGGTAAAAGATATTCTCAGTCTGTTCATTAGACAATTTCATGAATTTAAAAAAAAATTGCTATCACTTTAGTAAATTTAGCTTTAAACATTCAACAATATTATGGAATCAAAAGATTTGCAATAAAATTTCCATTCATTTACCTATTTTTTGAAACATTTTCTAAAATTTAAACATCTATTCTAAAATAGAGCATCAAAAGTAGTGAAAAAGTAAAATTGCTCCCAGGTATTATCCACACATGCCTCAAGAATTAACAAAACCAGAGCAAACCATTCCATATGTCACTAGATTTCTTCATAGCTAAGCACAAAATGATGTGATATTTTAATGAAAGGGGGGATTATTTGGACACTAGGTAGGTTTTGTATGCACCCTTAAATGGTGCAACACACAATCTTGTTCAGCCGAACAAACAATTAGCTATGTATGATTTCATATCAGGAAGTAGCTTTTAAATTGGCTCTAATATTGATTAGCTTCTATGTGTATACAAGTTCTTAATTTGGAATGGAACATAAAATGAGAAAAGTAACAAAACTTAAAGAAGTTTTAATCTACAACATCCACAATTTTTGAACTTAAAAATAAAAGTAAAGAAACAAATGGACTTTTATAGGAACAAGGCCCAAAATTTTAAACTTAAGTCTATCAAAGGGAATCATAAACAACAAATCAAAAAGCAGCACGTGGAAGATGCCAATTATTATTGGAATATTCTAGACAAAGTCAAAGCTTTGACTTCTTCATCAGCATTAGTTTTTAGCTCCAAGCTCTAGTTCATAAATAATTTTCATACAACAAGACCATCGATATTCATCAAACTCCAGAAGAAGACACTTCCATCAAGAATGAGAACAACTTAAAAAACACATTTCATCAACATATCCTTGTGCTAACCTCTGGTATTCGACATTTGGTTACTTATCTTCCTACATTGGACTCGAAGCCTGAAGACTCTTCTTCACCTTTCTTTTGTTGATAATATCATAAGGCAACCAAATACTCAATGCATGTGCTCTTTCAAAATTCCTTGAATTACCTTCCAACTATATTTGAGTTTGGTATAATCTTCTAATATTTGGAGGATATTTGCATTCCTCTACATCCTTTTTGTCTCATATTTGACCATGGAATTCCCACACTGTATAATTTCATCAATAACCTCCTAGTTTAGTGAATTAATAGGGTCTTCATTTAATCTTTCAAGCTACTCCTTGAAAGCTTTTACTTCTTTACCATCTTGCCCTAGGGTTCAGGGATCACAACTCTATTGTGCTAGCATTTGAATAAAACCTTGATCTCTATCAATCAATTTATTGCATCTTTCAGTGACCTCAAATCCCTCCACACATTATACTAAGGTTTCACCTTCCCAATTCACTTATTTCTTCCATTTTTCAAACATCGGAACCTCTTGTTGCATGGTTATCTTCTCTCTTACCAATTCTTGGACATTTGTCTAAATAAGAGCCCTTAAGTTTTGCCTCTCAACATTAGTTTGTTCCTGGAAAAATCTAGATTCTCCTTCTAATCTTTTGAATGTTTCACACCAATCGTATGCCTCTTTATGCTTCCTAATTGCATAATCCTTGCAATTGCATAATCAATTATAAAATCTAGATTAATTATTTTCCTTGCTTCACCAAGTACTCCATCCATTCTTCAAACACACTCATTTTATAGCGAAGTGCTGCAATAGCATCCACTTGCTCTTTGGACATGAGTATTGGATTTTGAAGAAAATTAGCCTATGTTTGATTAGATTGGGCTAATTATTTGATAAAGTTTTCTAGGTGAGAAATCCATTCTTTCAGTTCTCTTTTCTTCTATTTACTTTTCTGCACCTTGGTGACAATTGTCTCTAAATTCATTTTCATCTCTTCTAATTCTTGTCCCAAAGATGAATGCCCAAGATTAATAATTGTCACTCTATAATATTTAGGTGTTATCTCATGCTTTCTCTTATCAACTACTGGAGCAGCTATATGGAGTGTTCCTCCTCCATCTACATTCTTTTGCATAACTTGTTTTTTCTTTTCCCTTCGCTTAGGTTTAGGGGTTTCCATTTCATGCATTAAGCTTTTGAGATATAGAGGTACCAGTTCCACCTCCAACGGGGGATCCAATTCCTTGACTAACCAATCAGGTGCATCTTCATTATATTTTTCCTCTACAACATTTCTTTTTTCTTTATTTTCAGCATGTTTAGGAACTTGTTCTCTTACATCATCAACCTTACCTATCATCCTTTGGAATGGGAACATCTTTAGTATTGACTGGCATGGATTTTGGATTACCTATATTTAACATTGTCTCCTTATTCTCAAGACTTATATTTTCTTGTCTAGCCATGTGCTCAACACCAGTCCTTGGGGTATCACTTTCTTGTTGTTCTGATACACTAGGATTCTCTTCATTTCTCACCCTACCATCCAAGGTTTGTGAAGGTTTTGTATTTTCACTTTTAACCCTATCTTATCTTGAATTTTCAAAAACCTATGGTTGATCAACATTCTTTTCACTACTTCCTGATGAAAGTTGGGAATCAATTGTATCTTCAATAACAATACTAGCAATGGGGTCCTAGCTTGTAGTGCCCCTTGTTTACATTTCATTAATTTTATCAGGGTTTCTTACCTCTGGGGTGAGTGTTCCTCTTATGAATTCTTCTTCTTCAACATCTATGGGAGTTGACCTTGTATTTGGCACTTCTTCCACCATTGGTCATACAATGGGTTTCTCCTGAGATTTCTTTTCTTTCACTCATTCCATCATGGAAGCCTATTTCTCACATTGTTCCCTAATTTTTTCTTCATTTAACTTACAACTCTCTTCTAGAACTATAGGAGTCTTTCCTAGTGTTTGTTTCATTGTAGTCATATTAATTGAAGGGGGAGAAGTGAATAATTTTTCAACCCATTAAGATGTAGACCTTGTTTGAGCATGAGTGTGTGTTTTCATTCTCGCCTCTTCATAAATCATAGGTTGAATTTTTGGCTTTGCCATGGAAGAAAATTTCACCTTGGGCTTTACTGTCACTTTGACCTTACTTGGTCTAGTTTCTTTATATTGGCTAGCTAGCATCAATGAAATTGTCTAGCTTTGGGCTTCTAAAGTTCTCTCCTCAACATATCTAGTTGCATCTACTTTACCAGCTTTCCTTTTCTTCTTAGTAGGCTCCTCATACTCAAACTCACCTTCTTCTCTTTGTTTCTTCTTTATATTGAGCAAGTATGTGGGATTTATCCCAACTTTTCTTAAAGCTTTATAGTAATAACTAATCCAATGTTGAGTGTACACCAAAATTTATTCATAAACCTCCTCAAGAGTCATTATTTCTTTCCTTCATAATCCAGATCTAGGATAGGTTCATCATAAATATTAGTTAAATTATGAACTAGATTCAACACCTCTCTATCATCTACATCCAACTGCTCTGGAATATCATGGAGTTTTAGAATATTTGCTGATTGTAATGAAAACCTTTGATATGACCTCTTCCTCACTTTATTTTTGTCATCATAATCGAGCCAAAAATGTTCTAAATGATGAACATGAGCATATTTGTCGGCTATCTAGTTGGTAATATTTTCCTTTCGATCATAATTATTTCTTTGGAGTGTAAAGAACTCCAATTTTTACATCTTCAATTCTTCTTCGCACAAATATTCTAGTTTAGCCACATTGCATTTGTAATTCCAAATAGTGATGGGAAATTTAATAGAACTTTTCTTGTGTGCCACCTTGAAAAGGGCATGGGAAAATTTCATTTGTCTCACCAATTCCAATAATAACAATTTGTTTGTTGTGTACTTGGGCAACATGAAAGGGTATGCTTTAAATCCTTCCACCCTGATGTAGGTGAAAGTGAAAAAAAGAATGTACCAACCCCCAACCTTCCCAATAATCCTTTTTTCTTCTAGAGACAACCTTTTAGCTTTGCCCCCTTCCATTATCCTTACCAACGTCATGGAAAACACATCATTAACTCTCCGCTATGGTCCTGGTATTCGTGAATAGTAATTTAAGATAAATGAGCATATATCAAACTATTCCATATTTCTCTCCCTAAGGTACCAACTATGTTCAATCCTTGTTTATTTACCCTTAGGGCGCAAGAATAGATCCCATATGAGGACATAGAAAACCATAAAGACTATGGAAATTCCTTTATCTATTCATGTAGCATGTCATTGATAAAACTTCCCCAATACATTTGCATAGGACATTCAATTAATTTTGCTATGATTACAAACATACAAAGTTCAAATTTACTGGCATCTCTAATTCTAGCTATCCTGCTTAGCATAGTTATGACATCTTGAACTTTTGGGTTGAACACAAACCTCATAATTGGTTTCATTTGCTTAGTAATTTCCTCATGGCGCCACCGTGTACTCACAATTCCTCTATTATTCTCTTTTCTACTCAAGTAGGTTTTAGCCTTTGTTTTCACAATCACTAGATACATCTAGGGGAATGTAAGGAGCCCAAATGTATATACAATCCCTTTTATAGAGTGGTCTACATAAACTCTCCTTTCCTTTTTGACGAATCACTTGTCTAGATTGTAACAATGTAAACACTCGATTACTAATTTAGGGGCTTCCATTGCTAACAGAAACCCTCCTATTAAATGCAACCCACATGCTATAACATTTTTTGTACATTGGGAAGCATTTTCTTGTTGAGCCCATGTGATGAATTCAACATCAAAAAACCATCGTAGATGGGTATCAATAATTATCCCACCAAATGATACTATTTGTGAAGCAAAATATTGAAACTTGTTTTCTGGCCTTACTTTGGAAGTGCTCATATTCATCTGTGTGTCCTACATTTTTAGTATATATGTGCCTTGTGTGTGAGTTAGGGCTAAATTTAACCAGTCATTATCAACAATTCATAAAACTTTCAATAACCATTTGGTCAAATTCATTTCAAATTAATCAGCATTTTAATTTCCAAGTAAAATTCCATTATCTCAAGACATGCATGCATAAATGACTAACAAAGTTTTAGTTATCTAAAAGATACTTGGTTTTGCTAGTGATATGATTGTTTCCAGAATGCAACTTCAAAACCCTTGGTAGTTGTGTTCTTTGTTTCTCGAGGTTTACCTTTCTTTTCACACCACAATACTAATCTTGATTCTTCTTTGTCTTTAAAATACTGATCTTGATTCTTAAATAAAGGTGCAATCATGGTAGAATAGGGTTCAAATCATGAAATCCTTGGTTTTTGTGTAGGGCCTAGACCATTAGAGAAGAAGACAACATAGAAAAATTATGTGGCACGCTTGCATTTCACTTTGATTCTTACAAGGAGAAGAGTTTATAAGTAAAGTCACTTTGGATATGTGACCAATAATGGTCACAACGCTTGAATCCTCTGGTACCGGACCTTGGAAAGATTACCATGAATAGGAACTTTTACCCATAGAGTTCATGAGAACTAGGTGCAAAGAGAGGAACCAAAAATTAGGTTAAAATGGGACTAAACTAATTAAAACATATTTGTAGCATAACCTCCAATTTTTGACCTCCAGCTAAAAATGAAAAGCAACTGTTAGGATGACCAGCAAATAAAAGGGATGTGCGCACTAGGATGATTTAACTTGGTGATGACTTACCAATCTTGGCTTATCGACTGGGCAGAAAGCTAAAACTATCCAAAGATACGATATCCTTAGCACAACCACTTAAACTATAGGACTCCAGGGGTCCGGTAAATTGATAAGACTAGGGAGAAAATCTTGCAAAACCTCAAGGTCTAGGAAAGATAGAGAATTAGGAAATGACTAGTGCAAGCTGAAAAAAAACTTCAATTTTACCATTTCCTCCAAGAGCAACACACCTAAGCAAGCAAAAGCAAAGGAAAGAAAAAAAAAGAGCAAAGAAAAGACGGATCCACATTTTTCTAAGGAGAAAAATGGGGCATGTTGTGAGACCACACAATAGATTCCTTGACTATGGTGCTCGGGTTGTGGAATTTTTTTTGAAAAATTAGATTTTCATATGATCTAGTGTTTGAGTCATGTGGTCTACATGACTATTCTTTTTGAATCTCAATTTGTTGAATAATAGTACAATGATGGGTTTTCATGTTTTAGTGTATTGGATCTTTGAGTTATGTAGTTTTTAAGGTGTGTACATCCTATTGATTGTAGTGGGATAACTCAAAAGTGGGTTGTCTATATCCATGAGGTTGATTCAGTGTTGATGCAAACTATATTAGTTGGCCTTGTCTATGACCATTTGTGCATTGGTTTGTTACTTTTGGAAAAGAGAATGGATGATGTTGAGTACCTGGATAATCCATTATGGGGACCTGTAGCATGTGTATCACGATTTCATGAATAACTTGGATACACAACTTTGTGTAAGCTTTTGACAGTGATGGTATTTTTGCTTGGTTTGGAGATCTTGGTGTCACTTGGTATTGTTGTCAGATGGACATGTTGATGTGTGGACCTAGAGGGTTTTTTAGATTAGGAGATTTTTTTGTCATGATGCTTAGAGAGCTCTATTTTCAAGATTCAATGGGAGCTTTAGTAGTGACTATGGATGAATGATCTTCTTTAGTGTTGTAGATGTTACTAGGAGGAGCTCTTAGATCTTGTTGCTGCAGAAGGGTTCTTTCGCATTTGCATGGACACTACTTGAAGATGTGTAGCATTTCAGATCCATGGAGGAAACTTGTGGTCTTTAGGTTAAAGTGTTGGTGCTACTTGATAGGTGATGTTGGTTTAGAGTTTGTTTGCTTTATGTCATGGTATAATGTTATTTATGCATTAGAGTTTCAACATGATACATTGCTCTTGAGACCATGTTGTGTTCACTTGGAGCATGTGATCTCCTAAGGGTGATGTTTAGATCATGATTTCATGATAAGTTACTAATTCAGATGATTGTAGCTTTGATAGTGGTTTGGTGATTCTCTATGTTTTGGGTGCATTTATCATATGCTTGAGAACTTCATGATAGTGTAGTGATGCATTTGTATTTTATCATGAGATTATTGTTTATAGGTGCTCATGGATACATGGAGAATGAGGTGAGACTTTATTTCTCTTGAGATGAGAGGTGTTGTTGAGATGATTACTCGTGATGATATTTCAACAAAAATTCCAAGGAGCCTACACCTTTGTTGGATGTGAGTTCAACAAAGACCTATGAGCAGATTGATCTTGGATGTTTCATGAAGACTTGCATATCTTGGAGGAGCATTCTCATTCCCACTCTTAGTCTACTCAACATCTTATCACATGAGAGGTAATGCCCATTATTTCTCCCAGGTGCTTTATGCTTTCTTTCATAGACATGGATCTTGAGAGACTATTAGATGGTTCTAGAGGGTTCATTGTGAGCGATGGATAGCATGGTTATCTCCCTTGGGTTTGCATTTTTCATTTACGATGATTATAGTAGATGGTAGTGGGATAATTTCTTGAGATGGGAAATGAAGTAGTTTTATCTTCTCCAAGAAGCTTACATCCATGTAGATACATGATGCATATGTTATGTTCGATCTCTTTGTTGGAAGCCTTGCAACATGAGCATGAAGTATGTATGGTTGTGTTGGTTGTTTCTATGTTGTAATTGATGTCAACATGGTAATTGTATACACCTAAAGATGGTCACATCACAATAGTTTGGTAATTAATTAAATATTTTTAATATTTAATTAAATCTCTGAATTCAATCTGCTTATAAATAAATCTAAATAATTTATTTATATTGTTCATTCTTTCATTTCGATTAAATAAATAAGTTTATTTAATCACTTTTCTTATCCATTTCTTAATTAATTAAATAAACATTTTGATTTATTTATATTAATTATCATATAATCTTGGCTTGAATATTTTATTCAAACAAGTGACGCAAGCGTCGAGTTCTTGCCGAGAGGTAAAAAGCATCTAGCTATGAGTTAGAAAAAGTAATTAGATAGGAGATAGGAATATAAATGTATTAAATTTAGCTAGGAAAGTTTGAAATAATTTGCAATGGTGCATTAATGTGTGCAATTTTTAGGGTCCATGGGCAATGTGGTCCATAGAGACATGTGAATAGTTGACATGTGTCGATGGATGCATGCAAAATTGCACTTATGGGTACCATGTATACGTGGACTTTTTTATAGATATACCAATGAATACTTGTATTTTTATGTGTCTATGTATACATTTGCAACAAGAAACATTCTTTATGATCTTATTCAGGAAGCAAAAATGTATTATTATTTTGTTTAAATTATTAAATGCAAATAATCTCAACTGTTTGTAACAATGCTTGAGCCATCTATGTATACATGCATGCATGTATACATGTATCCACGTGCACATAATGCATAGAAGAGTGAAAAGAATCATCGGCATCTGAATGAGTCTCAAAGCATGATGAGACTCAACTTGCATTTGCAGTATTAAATGAAAGAAAACAGGAGAAATAAACTACTTATGACCAATGCATAGTTTTTTAAAAAAAATTTAATAAACCTTTTGCCCCATAAATTCATTGGTCATTTCAATCCGAACAAAGTTTTGATGTAGGAATATTTCTAAAGCATCAAATATCATTTGCAACAATTTACAAAAACATGTGCCCAGGCACTAAAAAAAATGCATTCTTTACATGACGCATACATTTTATCATAAGAAGAAAATAATCTACTCTACAACATTTTATAAGAATGATATTTGAAAGTAATTTCTAGGCCATTCATGTTTGCAATTTTGGGAAATGAATCTATACTAAACTTTAAAAATAAATCCAAAGAAAAAAGATGTCATCCATGTCCCCGCATTATTGCATATAGACATATTTATATGCATGTGTAAACAAAGTTTACCATACCTCTTTTTTTGCTTCTATGTCTATTTGTAAATAAAATTATGTTTAGTGTAATGTTCTAAAACACATGTTACGTTAATTAATACAACTGAGTTATTTTACTCTATCATATCACAATATGCAAGTGCTAGTAGAAACACTAGTTTTAGGTGGAACATTGATAGGGGTAGCTCATTTGAGTGTAAACTTTTCTAAGATCAATCAATCTTTTTTTTAATGTAGTATGAAGGTTAGTTCTATATTAAGCTATTGATTTTATTATAAATAAGATTTTAATCTTGTTTATGTAATACAAAAACATATTTTTGTGTATAGAACAATGTAATTATATTACAATAAATTCTTAGATGAATCACTAGAAAGCTATTGATTTTATTATAAATAAGATTTGAATCTTGTTTATGTAATACGAATAAATATTTGTGTATATATATTAAACAAAAAATAATTTGCAAAGATATAAAGAACCTTATTGCCTAAGATAAAATGTAGCTACAGTAAAATAATTCACATGTTTATAGCACTTTGCATTCAAAATAAAATGTAATAATTTGACTTATTAAAATGTAATAAGTAAAATAAATATTACAATAAATTCTTAGATGAATCACTAGAAAGCTATTGATTTTTTATAAATAAGATTTTAATCTTGTTTATGTAATACGAATAAATATTTTTGTTATATATATTAAACAAAAAATAATTTGCAAAGATATAAAGAACCTTATTACCTAAGATAAAATGTAGCTACACTAAAATAGTTCACATGTTTATAGCACTTTGCATGCAAATTATTGAGAGAGAAACATTTGTAACAATGCTTGAGGCATCTACGTATACATGTATGCGTGTATACATGTATCGATGTGCATATAATGCATACAAGAGTGAAAGGCATCCTCGGCATCTAAACGAGTCTCAAAGCACGATGAGACTCAACTTGCATTTGCAGTATTAAATGAAAGAAAACAGGAGAAATAAACTACTTATTAGCAATGCATATATGGAAGGAAAGCATAAAAATATGGATCCATGTAAACATTTATGCATGCATGGATGTGTACATGTGTCCATGTAATTTGGTATGTAAACAAGAATCTATATATGCCTGCGTGCATAAAGTTAGAAATGTTAGAAACAATTTGCATTTCAAACATATAAAAAAAAATATTTATGATTGAAACAAAACAATAATACATTAGTGTTTTTTGAAGAAGTGTATAAAGGATATCTAATGATGCATTTGAATGCATAGATACATGTAAATATTTGTTAAATCTGATCATACATTTTAGCCTTTGGTGAACTGTTATATGTGCTTTTAGGGATCTGTAATAAACAGGATTTAGAAAAGACATTTTGAAAAGAACTCTTGAATACAACTCTATGTTAACAATGAGACTCAATTTGCATTTGCAGTATTAAATGAAAGAAAATAGGAAAAATTAACTATTTATCAGCAATGCATATATCGAAGGAATCTATAAATATATGGATCAATGCAAACATTTATGCATGCATCGATGTGTACATGTGCCCATGTAATTTGGTATGTAAACAAGAATCTATATATGCCTGTGTGCATAAAGTTAGAAATGTCAAAAACAATTTGCATTTGAAAGATATACAAAAAACATTTATGATCGAAACACAAGAATAATACATTATTGTTTTTTGAACAAGTGTATAAAGGATATCTAATGATGCATTTGAATGCATGGATACATGTAAATATTTGTTAAATCTGATCATACATTTTAGCCTCCAAGAAACTGTCATACGTGCTCTTAGTTATCTGTAATAAACAGGATTTAGAAAAAAATGTTTTGAAAAGAACTCTTGAATACAACTCTATGTTATGATAGTTATTTTCAAAGCCCTTAGTGTTTAATTGCATAACCTTGATATTTTCTTCATTTTTTTCTTTGTTTGGTATGGTGTTAATTTTGTTGTGATGGATGAAGGTATATTTGAGCTATAGATAGATAAAGATATGTAAGGGTAATAAAGAAGAATGAGCTATGTAAGTGCAAGAAAGAGAGGGAATTGAGAGAATGATGAGATGCAAGGTATATGAATAAGTTATGAAAAGTATTTGATATGGGAGGCAAGGATATGCGAGAGTGGATATGAGGATGAATGGAATGTAAATGGTATGAATTTATCATTTTTTAGTTATACGCTTAAAATTAAATGCAAGAAATAAAAATTTGAATGAGTGAGCTGGATTGAATGAAAAAAGGAATGCAACACATTGGTGTGATGCAAGGCAAGCATATAAATGGGTTTTGAAATGTATTTGATTTGAGAAGAAAGGATGTGCAAGGGTGGAAATGGAAATGAATGGAATCGATAGGGTATGAAGTGATCATTTCTTCCAACAAAGGGTGGAAGAATGTCTAGTTTGTTATTGGTTATGCTTTTTAAAATCATCATAGGGCTGAGTGTCTCAATAAAAACATAGAAAAAAGACTCATGTCCCATTTCTCACTCTCCTTCGTACTGAACAAGGTGCCGAGATCCTTGAGATTCCTTGAAATGCGACAAGAGAAGAATAGATATAAAAATATAATGATATTTAAGGATAGAAGAGTCAAAACAGAAGACAAAGTGAAAGTTGTTATGCATATACTATGAAAACAATAAATATGGAAGATCATGAAACTGAAAAAATACATATGCTGATGCGTTAGAGAACAATAAATGCATGAACAGAGAAATATGTAGAGCTATTCACAGATATATGCATGGATGCATTGACAAACACATGTATACACAGAAAACAGAACTACATGGACAGATGGAGAAATGAATACATGTATACATGAATGCATGCATATTTGCATATAGATACAAATGCATATGTTACATGGAAGCATGTATTCATATACACATGCAAATATGGATGAAGGCATATATGCATATATGCATGTATGGACAATATGCATGAATGTATGTGAACATATAACTTTTAATTTTTTTATATTGGAAAACTAGTATTTATTGTTTTCTATTTATCAGAATAGCTTTATAAATCATTATTGTTATAGAAAATCAGTGAAATGTGATCACATAGATTGATTAAATAAATTTAAGCAAAGGCATAGTTTATAAAACTGGTGAGTAGAGGTACGTAATCCATGAATGCAAATTAAATGCATTGAAATATCAGGAAAATGCGAACACATAGAGAGGTCAAAATAATTGAAGCAAATGCATTAAATGGCATCTGGCTGGTGGAGAAGGCACTGGAATGGCTTGGTGGCCATGGGTGGCCAGCATACTTTGGCCATTTAATATAGATTTAAGCCAGTTGCAATGCATCGCAGCTGCTTTGTGGATGTTGTATTCTGTTGTACATGCTTGTGTTCTAAGGAAGAGTGTTGTATATGCATGCACAAATGCATATGTGCATGTTGTACATGCACACATGTATAGATGGATGCATAGACACATGTATGCAGACAGAGATAGATATGTTACAAAGAGAGGTGTGCAGATACATGGATGTGTAGAAATATGCATATATGCATCTGCACATGGGCAGAGACAAAGACATATACATGGGTGCATGAGTCCATATATGCATATATACATGTATCCATGCAAGATATCAATAGATGCATATATACATGGATGTGTGCATGCAATTCATAGGTGCATATATGCATAAATCGATGTATACATGTAGCCATAGATACATCCATACATATATAGACAGATGCATGGAGAGATTGTCAGATATATGCATGATTGCATCTATGGATACATAGATACATAATGAGATGAAGAAAGAGACACATTTATATATGCATATGCGGAACCATATAAAATTGAAATATGTTTAGCATATTGTAATCAATGAGTATTTAGACTGAACACCTTGATACTGGCATGTTAACTGTGTCATTGTTATCGAGTTTCTAGTGCTCATTTACCCTTGTAATAATGCATATGTAATTAATTAGGTAGCTGCTAATTAGTCTTTAAATACATAACAATTAAAAGAAAGAAATAATGATAATTATCGTTGTGCACATTTCAGCTATTAATCAAAGCCAATTGACAAAGTAGCAATGGAAAACCGTGTGCATGTTAATATGTTAGAGAGCATGTATTTGTGCATAAGTGTATAAGGATGCCATGAGTTGTGATTTCTACTTGCATGTAGTTGTATTTAACAATTAATAGTAAGTATAGAATGACCCCATAGGGTTGGAAACTGAATATTTATGTGGCTTTTAGATGATACCAGGTTTGGAGCCATGAGACGTGTTAGATGCTTAAATATCACAGTAATCATAGCGTATCAACTAATATGACCACTTGACATTTGACTCATGTCAATCTAGTTAGTTCCATATTTCCCATTTAGCCTTGTTTCATCTAATATGTAACTAATTAGGTAGCTGCTAACTAGTGTTTAAATACACAGAAATAAAAAGAATGAAATAAATACAATTATGCTTTTGTACATATTAGCTATTAATGAAAGCGAAATAACAAAGTAGCAGTAGAAAACCATGATCATGTTAATATGTTGGAGAGCATGGATGTGTGCATCACTGTATAATTATCTAGAAAGCCCTCTGTTTGACTGCGTAACCATGATATTTTGTTCATATCTTTCTTTGTTTCGTATGGTGCAAATGTTGTTGTGATACATGATATACATTTAGGCATGCATAGAATCCATATATCCATACATACATGTATTCATGCATAGTATTCAGAGATGCATATATGCATATACCAATGTCTACATGTATCGATAGAAACATCTATACATATACTGATAGGTGCATGTATACATAGTCACATATATACATGAATCAATATATGGATGGATACTTCTAGACTCAGTAAGTCCATGTATCAATGTTTCCGATGGGTTTTCATTTTCCATTTCACTATCTGATTCTGTTTCACTTGTATTTTGTGGACTATTGTCTTCGTTTTCTTGAGTGCATTGGAGAACTTCTTGCCAATCTTGGTTTATGTGGACTTTGTGTATTTTGTATAATGGTGTCCTTGTTAATTGAGTCAAAGATTGCATGATGACATTTGGGTGCACCATGCCTTTTTGAAATGAATTTTTGTATTGTAAGTGCCTTTTCAACGAAACAACAATTGTTTGTGTGTTGTTAATTGATTGCGGTAATGCTCTTTGTACAATGTTTATGTCAACAGGAACATTTATAACAGAACCTGTTAGGCCTATTTGAGACCTTTTGAACCCTAGTTCCCAAATTTGTGCAAATGCAATTCTAAGTGAGACAAATCGTTCTTCTAGTTGAGTTAAATTTTGCACATAGCACAATGGTCTATTAGTTCTTATTTTCTGTGGGGTAGCGTACTTTGGAATAGTGGACTATTTCAATGCAAAGTAGCATACATGGCATATGAAATCTGTGAATGCTAAGGAATCTGTCTGTAGTAGCTTACAGTATAGTTCTTTTTGTTTTTCTTTGAATGTCCTAATGTCCTTGTTGAAACAAAGCGCTTGGAAAATTGCACATGGGTATTTTGGTGTATCTTGTATTGCTTTTTATAAATTTCTATTGGTGACAATGTTTTTTTTTTCTTTGGACTGGTAGGTATACTTTATTTTTGTTTTTCTTTTCTAATCAAGTTCTTCAGGTGATTAAGTCTTATTGTTGATTTATGTTTGAAATTGTTTGTTGTGACAAATGGTATCAAATTCTTCTTGTTTTTTGGCAAAGCATATGTCTAGTTCAAGTAAGTAATTTCGTATTGTGGACCACTTTTTATCAACTTTTTAAGTTGAAGTAAGCTTGTTGAGCATTAGCGAGTTAGATTTTGGGCTTTGATTCTTAGAAGCAGCTCAAAATGTCCATCCAAAGGGTTTGTATCATGGAATAGTATAGAGACTGATTCTATATATCCAGAATCATTAAAATCTAAGTACTTTCTTGATGTTGTTGATGACCGAACGCTTATTTGTATTTTCAACCATTTGGATATCCAGTGAATGCAGAACAAGTCACCCCACAATCCACATTCACTATGGTTTGTGCATGGTCTTGCATACAATCACATTTTATGGAAGTATGTTTCTTGGTCACGTACTTTGTGCAATGTATATAAAGTATCAGGATTTAGTTCATTGTTATATGATTTAATTGCTTCTTTGTCCTTATTTTGAAGGCAAGTTAGGAAATGATCTATAGCTCCATTTCGTAATTGAGTTGAGGTGTACTGATTGTTAAGTAGTACTTGAAGTGAGTCAAACAAACAATTGCCAACATTGTATGCAAATGTGCTTAATCTACAAAGGCCTTCAGCTCTAAGGACATTGTCAATGTTTGATATTCGAGGATACTTTGTGCACAGTTTTTTAATTTCATGTGAACCTAGAGGCAGTTTTGAAGTTACGTTTTGTGTTCCAATTTTTAACAATGGTTCAAAGTGTCCACTTAAAGAATTCATGTCATGAAATAGTATAGAGACTGATTCTGTGTAATTAGAACTATTGAACTCTAAGTACCTTCTTGTTGTTGTTCTTGACCGAAGGCATATTTGTATATTCAGCCATTTGGATATCCAGTGAATGAAAAATAAGTCACCCCACAATCCACTTTCAGTGCAGTCTGCCTATGGCTTTGTAGATAATCGCATTATGTGGAAATACGTTTGCGAATCATGTACTTTGTGCAATGTATATAGAGTATCAGGGTCTAGTTCATAGTTGTATGATTTTATTGCTTCATTGTTGTTGTTTTGAAGGCAACTCAAGAAGTAATCTATAGCTCTGTTTCATAGTTGAATTGATGTGTAGCGATTGTTAAGCAGTACTTGTAATGAGTCAAACAAACAATTGCCAACATTGTATGCAAAAATACTTAATCTGCAAAGCCCCTCGCTCTTAAGCGCATAGTCAATGTTTGATATTTGGGGGTGCTTTGTCAATTCATAGGTGTCAACGTCTATCATTTTCTTTGTTTCTTTTGTATCCTAATGTGTTTGAGAATAGCAGATGTTATGTATGAATAGTATCAAAATCTATCATCTAGATTACTAAATCTATAGTTTTTTCCTATGTCGCCTATTTGCTTTTACTCAATAGCATTCTATAGTATTAATCATGTTGTCGAGCATCTTGGAAGATAATAATCTCTATATATGTTGGAAAATGGATGTTGGCTAGTAGCAGAAGCCTACGTGACATATTATACAACAAACAATTTTTTAGAAGCACAATGGAAAAAAAGTATTAATTCTTCAAGCTGACCTTGTCATCCACTGTCCCCCACCGGGATTGTATGTACTTATTCCTATTACATTGACAAATTAGATAAATGAGTACAATGCATGATGTATACTTTCAATGCCACAAACACAAAAACAATATTTTCAGGTAGCTTTGTTTACATGCAATAAATGGTGGCTAAGAATCTTTTTTGCTCACATTGTCAATCTCAGTCTATGGTCTTTAAATGTTTTGTGTAATTGGATTCCTTTGTTTCTATGTACTTCTAAGTGACTGATTTTCTCAAAGAGCAAATGATTTTAAAAGCTATTCATAGGAACATGAATTAAGTGGCATGTAGAGAATAGTTTCATAAATCATTTATGTTTTAAAAAAATCAAGGAAATGCAAAGGAATTGATTGATCAAAGAAGATCTATGGCTTTTCTTATTTGTGGGAATAGCTTTAAAAATCATTGGAGTTTTAAATTTTTTAGGAAAATGCAAAGGCATAGGTCCATTGAGCAAAAGCGAAGGCATAGATTGATTAAATAAAAAAAAAAAGAGATTAAAACTCAGAGGTGCAGGCACATAGTACATAAATGCAAAGTAAATGCATTAAATAGCATGTGGGTGGTTGAGAAACTACTGGAATGGCTTGGTGGACATGTATAGACAGGCTGCTCTGTTCATTTGTTATAGACTTAAGTCACTTGTTAAGCATGACTATTACTCTGGACAAATTGTTTTTCTATTCTACAAGTCTTTGTTCTAGGAGAGTTTATAGTGATTGAGTAGACTTTGTTATAGTTACAGTGCCCAGAACTAGAAACGAGTTACTTGAGGCAATAAATAGTTTCTTTCCTCATTTTTCTCTTACTTTAGAGGTTTAAAGCACACAGTGAAATTGGCAATGTGAGCAAAAAAAAATTGTGGTTAATGTCATTTTGCATGTAAACAAGACCATGAAAAACTATTGCGTCATGTCTATGAGTAATGCAATACATCATTCACTGTACTCATGTGCCATGTCAGCTTTTGAAATTAACTTTCTGGTCTTTTTTTGCAATACAAGAAGATTAAACATACATTCACTTGCACAGTGCATAGCAACTTGCCACAGATATAACTAGTCTTATGAACAATATTTCCTTAAATGCATATAGGTAAAAACTAGTTGACATAAAACAAAGACATGACTTTATAGGCTATTTGAAACTGCAAACAGGGTTTGAAAATTGCATTCTAGTAGTTCATTCTATTCTATGGATATTGTATAGAGGAAGTATAACTAGTTAACACATAAGCAAAACTTGTTCTATTTTTTGAAGACAAATTACTATTGCAATTGTGGAAAATGCATTTTCCTGTTTCTATATGTGCAAGCAGCCTTTTAAATCATTTGTGTTCAAATAAATGAGGAATACAAGATGACAAAATGAAAACATGAAATAGAACTTTATGCAGTCATTATATTGAAGAATTTCAATTGCATTTCAAGAAAAGCAGAAAGACAATTTGGAAAGCTGATCTTGCAATCTACTATTGAAGGATCAAGTATACTTGTAGCAATGTACAAATTTTGGCTATTATTATAGGAACAAGTAATTTTTCCTAGTACAATGACAAAATTGAGAAATGAGAAAACTGTAAAAACATATACTATTTCATCTACAATCATGGGAAATCTTCCTAGAAGCACATATTTGCAAAACTCTGCATTGTTTTTTTTTTTAAAAAGGAGAAGGTTATTATGCTAACCTCACGTTGCAGTTTGTGTGTGATTGTTTAAATAGACTTGAAAGCACCGATCCATGTTACAAGGACAGTCTAGACAAATGAGTACAGTGAGTGACATATGCTATGTTATTCATAAAAACAAAACATAATTCTTATGTAGATTCATTTCGACGAAAAAGAACCTAAGTAAGAACTTTTGTTGCTTATAATGCAAATTGCATTTTATAATTTTAAAATACTTATTGTTATTTGTGTACCCTATAATATAGAACATATTTTCCATATGTATGCATTAGTGTAATTCTATTATTGCAATGGTGGCATAAACTCTTTAAAAGCAATCAATGGAATAGATGCCATATTTGCTTAAGTGTCTAAAGAACTGTGAATAGGCCATGGCAACCTATCAATACTAAGCCAAAAAACAACACAGACCTATGCTAGCACCGTTAAGTTATGATAAAAACAATTTCTAGCTACTGTTTAATGCTAGATCGGCTGTCACTTAATAGTTTGGAAAAATTCCTCTTTCCATAATCAAAGTAGTTTAAAATACTAAAAGTATAAGAATGCCTTAAAGCACTATAGAAGAAAACTCTATAACCATGACTTTTAACAAAATCCCTCTATCCTTTATGCTTTGATGACAACGGAAAAGCTCAAAGCAACACACTGTCGACTCATTGTTTGAAAGCTCTCATTATCGCATACGTTGACATAATTTTTGTACCAAAGATCTCTTTATGGGACCAGTTTGCAGTAATCAAAAATATACAAACTAGGGCTCACATGCATGAAGTAAAATGGACAAGAGGGTTTCTACATAATTCCTATCAAACACAAATGAAACCTTCACATTTCAAAAATATGAATTTATAATAAAAGTATAAGAATGCCTTAATGCATTTCTCATATCAAATAGAAGAAAACAATGAAAAGTTACCTCTTCTGACCTCAAGCAATTCATTTCTCGTTGTCCAGTGTGCAACTCTACAACTGCAAAATCCCCTACTCAGCCACACAATAGAGCACTATGAAATACAACTTCGTTATGCACTTTAATGTAATGAAACTCTAAAAATTAACAAATTATCACCTCAGGTAACTCGTTTCTGGGTCTGGACTCTGCAACTATAACATCTCCTGCTCAGTCGCTACAAACTCTTCCTTAGAACACGTGCTTACAGAACACAAAAACAACACACACAAAGTAATAAAGATGCATAGCAAGTGGCTTAACTCTATATTAAATGACCAAAGTACCCTGGCCATGCGTGGCCACCAAGCCATTCCAGTGCCTTCACCTCGAGCCAGATGCCATTTAATGCATTTAATTTGTATTCATGCATTACATACGTCTACCTGCCAGTTTTATAAACTATGCCTTTGCTTAAATTTATTTAATCATTTTATGCACTCGCATTTTCCTGATATTTTAATGCATTTAATCTGCATTCATGGATTACGTACCTCTAGCCGCCAGTTTTTAAACTATGCCTTTGTTTAAATTTATTTAATCAATTTATGTGTTTGCATTTTCCTAAATTTTTAAAACGAAAATGATCTATAAAGCTACTCAAACAAATAGCAAAATAGATAAATGCTAATTTTCCAATATAAAAAATAGCTCTCCAAATTCAAACTATACAAAAAAATAAGTAATATGTTAAATGGCAAAATGTGATTGGCCGATGCTGCCAGTTAAAAGCATTCCGGGTGGATGCATAAGTATTCCTGCCTTGGTAGCAAGAACTAATAAAGATTAAATATTCTTCTCTTCTAAAATTCTTCCAAATTCCATTCACAATTAAATATTCCAAATATTTAATTAATTCTTCTAAAGTCTATTCGCAATTAAATATTCCAAATATTTAATTAAATCTTCTAATGTCCATTCACATCAAATATTTCAAAAATAATTTAAATCCTCAAACTCACATAAAATTAAATAAATTTATTTATTTAATATTGAATTATCTACAACAACCGTGAAATAACTTCAAAATAGAAAATAAACAAATTTCTCTGTTTCTAAGCAAAGTTGTTCCTGTGGGTTGAAGACAAACCTCCATTCTTCTCTCCAACCTCCCAACATCTTCCATCTTCCTCTCAACCTCTCCATCTCTCAGCATTCAAAATTACCAGACAATCTCATAGCCATTGATCTTTGCCAGCTAGGCTCTTGCCTGTAAAAATCTATAAAAGGGATTGTCGGGTCTTTGAAAAAAAGGAGAAGCTTTTATACGGGAAAACTATAGTCAATAAGCCTTCTAGCATCCATAGCCTCTATAATCATAGCATAGCATAGCTTAGCATATTAGCAATCCATATCATGGCCTATCATCCTCATATCATAGCTTCAAAAGCATTCATAATCCACAGCCCTTGTGCACAATCTATAGCCCCTATGCATATCCACAAACCAACATTTCACTCCACCAGAATATAGGATAGAGAAGTATTCTCTCTCTTTGCATACTCATTCTGTAGGTTGCCATTATGAGAATCTTTGCTTACACAATCTGAGAGTAGCAGCTTCAAGCAAATCACTAGAGATAGAGGACAATGGAATGATTCTAAAGAAGCTCTATTTGATTTCTTTGATTTCATTCTATTTAGCTTTCTTTAGTTTAATATTGCATTGGTGTGTTTTTGTTATCTTATTTTGATACTAACATTTCCCACACACATTTTTGGCGCCCACCGTGGGGCTCTTGCCCCAATTTTAACATCTTTTCATAGATTTTTCTGACAAGTTACGGCTGGAAGAGTGTACTAGCGCATTAAACACACTTCAGCGTAGATCAAACCCAGTTTAGTGCTCTTTTACTCTGTTATAGTGCTCTTTAACTCTGTTTTAGCATTCATTGTAGGTTCTATAGCACCCTTTAAGGATTATACAGTGCCCTTTAAATATTCCATGGTGCCCTTTAATGATTCCATAGTGCCCTTTCCAATTTCCTTAGAGCATTTATGTTTTAGCACTCTTGATGTCTGTTTTAGCGCATTTCTTTATCTTAGCATAGAATTTGTAAGTCTGCAACTATAATCTATGATTTAAGTAAAATTTGACTAGATCTGACTCGACTGCGACCAACAAGAGCTTTAAAAAAATGAGCCAATCCTAGGATAATCATTTAATTGGAATGAATGAATCCTAGGATAGTCACTTAATTCAAAAATGAAGCAATCCTAGGATAGTCACCTCATTTTCTATTTTGGACTAAAAAGAATTCCATGTCTTTGTGAAGCAATATCTTCACCTAGCATACAAAACTATTTATTTGGGCTTAAAATTGAACTCTTGCTTGCTATGATTAAATGGTGATAGGCCTATGCTCTCCCCTTAATTGGGTGATCAAAATTCTAGACTCATCTATTCTATTTCATGAAATTTTAAGCTTTGTTAAAACCTTTTAGAAGGCCTTCCGTAGTGGGAAAAAGTACTCACCCTACGGGAATGACCTAAGTGGGAAAAACTAAAGCCAATTTTTCCAACCCACTTTAATCAAATGTGGATGGTTGATGAAAATCCCATTCGACGGTAATGTGCAAGATAACCATCCCCAAAGTCTTTGTTCTAAAGGTTGGGAGGTCTCCCGAGGGAGTTTATTATTGCTGCACCAAACAGAAACCCTTACTACGAACTTAGTGTAGTATCTAGCTGAAGTCAGTTTTCGAACATCATAATAATCACAGTGCAGGGGAGGGAAGAATTTACTCCCAAGATACTCACCATATAACTACCAAGGACCGTTTGCTCAGGGGATCCGGTATCCACTTCTGTCACTCTGAGTATGTGCCTAGAAAAGACAAAAACATGGGTGCCCCTTCAGGGGTGACATCGCTGTGTGATTCAACACAATTCTAAGATGTGGGTTGTTGATTATTATGGTGACCTACCTAGGTACTAAGAGTGAGTCTGCTTGAACTATCTATCATGTGTAAAACTTGTGAAAACAATTTTTGAAAAACATTTTGATCATACACTTAATGTTTAGTATACGACTTAAAAACAACTATTCTACAACTTGCTTGATGTGTTTTCAAAACATTACTTCAGTAAAGATCATCCAAAACTCACAATTACATTGATTACTCTCATGTTAAGAGATTGGAAATCCACAACCTTTGTTAAGAAATCCATTCTCAAATGAATCAAAAAGCCAAAGAAACCACTTAGCTACAAGGAACTATTGAAGAAAAGATGATTCTTGTACCAAATTTGAAAGTTTTTACTTAAAAATAGAACCTTTATCCATTGATATCATGATTGTGTTAGAGGTTTCACTGATGATTATGTTGTAGAACCATTATACTCACGATCTTTCTTTCAAAGAAGATCCCTTTCTCAAAGGCACAACCACAGTCAACATATTCATTCTTCTTATATTCCCCAACCTGCAATTGAATATTTTGCTCGTCCGAATCAATTTCTGCAATAGAGAACTCAATCACATTAGGCATTTCTCACAAATCCATCTTTTTACGAAGCTACGATCAAACTTCATAAAGTGCAAAATCATTTTTTCTTGATCTTTTGCTTAAATTCCCGCCAACAGGATTTTCATTCTTTCAATCAGGGAAAACATGAGCTAAAGACTAGAAATCTTTTAAGTCATAGAATATCCATTCTATCCTAACTTTCATAACCATCAAAAATTGCACTATTTCATTCTTTTGATCAAAAGTTAGTAGAATTTGGGGAAAATCTTATGCCTGTTGTCATGAGATCTTGAAAGCACATAGAAAAATACGAAAGAGAAAGTACCAAAAACAAAATGGGTGATAATAGTGAGAAAGAAGAGAATCCATTTCATACTAAAGAGTTAACAGAAGAAAAGCTTCAAGAAGCAGAGCAGGATCCCCAATTCCATACTCTTATGGAAATAATTTTAGAACGAAACAAAGAAATACATTTTATTTCATTGGCTAATCAAGGAGCTAAGTTACCTTCCAATTTTGATATAGAAGGGATTAAAGAGAATCCTGAAACTCCTAATGATTTTAGTGCCCTTACTCAACAAATAAAAGAATTACAAGGGCAAATAAAGGAAATGTAAGGGGGTGCAACAAAGAAGTATGTTTTGGATGACATATCTCCTTATCCATTTGATAGGAGTCTTCAAATGATCCCTTTTCCAAAACATTGCGAAATCCCTAAATTTGATAGGTACAATGGGAAAACTAGCCCCATTGAACATGTGAGGGATTTCTAAAATATGATAGAATTCGCTTATGAAGATACCTACTTAATGCAATGGTTTCCATGAAGTCTAGGTGGACAATCCATGGAGTGGCTTTCCAAGATCACTCCCCCCATCAAAACCTTTGAGGATTTAATAAATCAGTTTATATCACATACGCCTACAACATCCAACACCAGATAACCATGCTTGATCTTTGTAAAGTGAAACAAAAAGTAGGGGAATCCTTCACTACGTTTTTGCAAAGATGGAGAAGATTGTTTGCACGATATTCCTACCCTATTCCTGAAAAGGAAAAGATGGATATCTTCATGAATAGCCTAGATCAAGAATTAAGCTACAGGCTTAATCTTCATGTCCTCCTAACTTTGAAAAATTGATTGAAAACACAATTACCATTGAAGGGGCCTTGGTCAAAAGAGGAGTGGTAAAAATTGATAATCCAAGTTCATCCAACCATAACAACAATGATAAAACAAGGTTTTGGAACAAAAATAAAAAAGTTGTCAATGATGGTATAGTGGATGCAAACAATCTATGAACAAGATCATCTATCTTCAACCCATCAAGTGCTCCACAAAACAACCAACAAGGAAATATCAACCAACAAGGAAACAACAATCCACAAGGACAAAACTCCAATCAACAAGGCATGACCAATCAAAAGAACAAGGATAATCGTGGTAATTTCAATAAAAATCTTGGCAATACCTAAACATCAAATCTACCAAGACCTCCATTCTTTTCAAATCGACGGATGTTTACCACTTTGGGTCAATCTCTTGAGTTTTCTCTCAAGGAGCTTCTCAATAGTAAGGTTATCACCTTACCACCACAAAGAGATTATGAGCCATGAGTCAAACCACCATCATGGAATGACTCATATTATTGCAATTATCATTGATGTAAAGGTCATAGAACAAATAATTGTCAAGCCTTGCGAAATCTAGTACAAGATTTAATTGATAATGGCACTATCACAATTGAGGGACATCATACCAATGAAGATCATCAAGCATTCAAAGATCCTTTACCAAACTATCAAAAGGGGGAAACAACAGATACCAAAGCGAAAAACATAAATAATGTTGAAGACAACATAATCTGCCACATCTATACAGATGATCAATGGGTTAATGTTATTAAAATCAAGGAAAAACAAGAATATCAATAGGTTAATGTGACTATGAGAGGACAAGCAAAAGTTGTCTTAAAAGGAAGTTCATCTAAGGCAACTATTCCTCCTCCAAGTCATTATAATCTAGTTGATCAATTGAGAAAAACATCAGCTCAAATCTCTATCCTTGAACTTCTCAAAATATCTCCCATACACAAGAATATTTTAGAAGAAGCTCTTGTAAACACAACCATAGACACTGATCTGGATGTAAACAAATTTCAAGCCATGGTGGGACATTTGTCTTCCCCAACTTGTCTTTCATTCTCCGAAAAAGATGACACCTCCATGACACATCTGCATAATTCATCGCTTTATCTTGAAGTCATGATCCATAAACACCAAATCAGATGTGTCTTGATAGATGGAGGAGCTGGTTTAAACATTTGTACCTTAAAGCTAATACATGCCTTAGGAATATAAGAAAATTCCATTGATCCAGGAAGGAAAATATCTATCAAGGCATATGATGATGAAGAAAGAGCTTCTAAAGGACTAATAATGCTACCTATCAGAGTGGGACCTGTTGTGAAAAATACCTTTTGTTAGGTTCTAGATTGTGATCTTTCCTATAACATACTTTTGGGTCGTCCATGGATTCATGATATGCAAGTGGTACCATCAACGTACCATCAATGCTTCAAGTTTTCGTATGATGGACAAGAAATAACTATACAAGATGACTACAATAGCACCCAAACTTGGTCAAATCTCCAAGCAACTCAAGACGCCTTTGTGCCACACAATAGGGAGGCTCTTACTCCCTCTTCTTCCAATCTACAAGGCCAATTGCAAGAATTGACAAAGAATCTTGGCACCAAGCTACATTTAAAAGACAAAGGAGTAGGAAAATATTCGCTATGCCTTTCTAGCTTACCTCCTTCTCTGAGGTCACATGGTCAGCCAACCCTATCAAATCAAAAGATTGCAACAACCTCTACATCCCAAGCTTCTATGCCAATCACAAAGTTTGATGGACATTTCATTAAAGCTAACACTACCGAGGAAGAAGCCAAAGATAGGGACATCCTAAGTTGGCTATACAAAGATGAAGATGAATCTCTCTTACACATCAAGTTACCTACCGAACAATATGGTAAAGGATATACCATCATGCAAAGAATGGGATATGAAAGAAATGGTCCTATAGGAAAAAGAAAAGGAGGAAACATTGAGCCAATTCAACCTATTTCAATACATCCAAAAGATAAAACAGGACTTGGATATGGTAAGGATACATAAGAGTCAACTTTATAGCAAGCACCAAAAACTCATAAAGGAGAATCAATTTCAGATAAACCCCATGAAGATGTCACTCTACAATTTTTTTATGAATTAGTTTTCCAATTGCAGAACAGTTCAGACACTTATTCCAATGAATATGAATGGGACACCATCTATAACGATGAATTTTGGAGATACAAACAAGTTGATACCATACACAAATATGCACCCGTTCTCATACAAGGAGAAAGCTCGGGAACACAATCATTGGAATTTGAACCATGATATGACGATGACTCAAGTGAGGACGATTCAAATTTTAACGAGATTGATAATCGACAAGAGAATACCATCATAGACCTTGTCCATCATGAAAATGACAACCATGTTATGACTTTGACAACTCAAGACTTTACCCAACCTAATGATCCCATACCTTTAGTTTATCTAGAACTTATTGATTGGGACAACTATACACCTATCCATATCCCTACATTTCATGATGATGAGGATATTGTAAATTTCCTTTGTTCATCTAATCAAGAAAACAAGTGTTCCATCAAAGAATCTCATACTCATGATTTTGATAGGGAGGGTGTCAAGTCTCTTAGCTGCAAAATAAATGAAATAAAAGATGGATCTATTGGTGAAAACCGAAAAATGATAATGGTAGATCACAACAAGAGAAAAATAAAGAGTGAATCCGATGGTGAAAACCTTTTTGAGGCACTGAAGGATGAGAAACTTGACTCTTCCAAAACATTATCAAGAAAGATCTGTTTTGATTGAGCCAACAGAATCAATCAACATAGGTACAACAAAGCAGCCAAAAATCTTGCAACTTGCAGCATCATTAACAGTGGGAGAAGTACTAAAATTCATAGAGTTCTTGAAGGAGAATCAAATCAACTTTGCTTGGTCATGTGCCGATATGCCAGGGTTAGATCCTAATCTGATAATGCATCATCTATCTATAAACACAGGGGCAAAACCTGTGAAGCAAAAACTCAGAAAAATGCATCCACATGTTGCATTATTGGTTAAAGAAGAGTTAAAGAAGCTTTTAGATGTTGGATTCATTCAGTCTATTGATTATGCAGAATGGATCTCCAATATAGTACCTATTTCAAAGCTGGATGGAAGGATTAGAATTTGTACATATTTCAGAGATTTGAACAAAGCATGTCCCAAAGATGACTTCCCTTTGCCAAACATAGATATGATTGTTGATTTAACTGTTGGCCATGAAATGTATTCATTAATGGATAGATTTTTAGGATATAACCAGATAAATATTGCACCATAGGATCAAGATAAAACAATGTTCACATGCCCTTGGGGTACCTATTGTTGGAATGTCATGCCATTTGGGCTTAAGAATGCAGGAGCGACTTATCAAAGAGCAATGACCACCATTTTCCATGACATGATGCTCACCTTCATGGAAGAATATGTGGATGACTTATTGGCCAAATCCAACACAAGAGAACATCTAGAAATCTTGTTAAAGATCTTTATCAGAATGGAGAAGTTCAATGTTTGACTCAATCCAAAGAAATGTGTCGTCGGTGTTAAATCTGGAAAACTCCTGGGATACATTGTTTCAGAAAAGGGCATAGAGGTTGATCTAGAAAAATTACAAGCTATAATGGACATGCCACCACCATGAAATATTAGTCAGCTCCGATCACTACAAGGATGACTACAATTCATCAGGAGTTTTATAGCTCAACTGGCAGACAAAAGCTTACCATTTACACATCTATTGCATAAAAATGTCCCATTCAAATGGGAGGAAAAGTGTGAAACATCATTTAATCAGATCAAGCAATATCTCATGAATCCACCAATCCTAATTCCACCAGTTCTAGGAAAGCCACTCATACTCTATATTTCAACAACAAAAGTATCTTTGGGAGCGTTACTAGCACAGGAGGATTTTACAGACAAAGAAAGGGCCATATACTATATCAGCAGAACTTTAACAAGTGATGAATTAAACTACACTTTCATTGAAAAAGCTTGCCTAGCAGCAGTGTTTGCCTCTCAAAAGTTGTGCAACTATATGTTGGCTCATACAGTTAAGCTGATAACTAAAATCGATCCACTAAAATACCTCTTAAGCAAAGCTACCTTAACAGGAAGACTTGCAAAATGGGTAATGATCTTAAGTGTGTTTGACATTCACTATGTAGATCGAAGAGCTATAAAAGGATAGATCATCATAGATTAGTTGGCAGAAACACCTTTACAAGAAGAAAACCCAATGCACATTGAATTTCCTGATGTAGACATCTTCATAGCAACAATTAAGAAATCATGGACATTGTACTTTGATGGATCTTACACGCAACATGGCTCAGGGGCAGGGATTCTTTTTGTCACACTTGAAGGACATACCATTCCAAAATCATATCGGTTGATGTTTCCCTACACAAATAACATAGCTGAATATGAAGCATTGCTCACAGGAATGAATATAGCATTGGAATAGCGGATTACAGAGCTGCAAGTCTACGGTGATTCCCAACTTGTCATTAATCAAATCAATGATGATTATCAGACTAAAGATGATAAGTTACTACCTTACAAGAACATTGTAGAAAATTTTAAAAAGTATTTTGTGGCAATCAAGTTTTCACAAATCCCAAGGATTGATAATAAAGCTGGAGATGCAATGGCTAAAATTGCTTCCTTGTTACAATTATCAGAAAATCAAACACGGTATGAATTCTTGGTGGAACAATTATTTTCTCCCGCCTATGATAATCCTGACGCCCAAGTCATATGCCATTTAACCGGTTCTAATTCACCTTTATATGGCAAGATTTATACCTATCTAAAAAATAACATCTTATCTCCGGACTTATCCTAAAACCAAGAAAGGAATTTCATATGCCAATCATCCCGCTATATACCTTGATCGCCGATATCCTTTACCGACATGGTCTTGATGGTACACTCCTTTGATGTCTTAAATGTGATGAATTTGAACAAGCCTTACAAGAGATTCATGGTGGTATTTGTGGAACTCATTCAAGTGGTTTAACCTTAGCCAAGAAACTTGTTAGAATGGGATATTATTGGCCTACCATGGAGAGAGAATATTTTACTTTTGTCAAGAAGTGTTCTAAATGCCAGATTCAAGAGAATCTTATTCATGCACCTGCATAGGAACTGAGCCTTTCACTCCGACATGGCCTTTTTCTCAGTGGGGACTAGATCGTGTTGGAAAAATTCATCCTTCATCATCAAATGGGCATAAATTCATCATCACGGCTACAAAGTATTTTACAAAATGGATCGAAGTTGTTCCTCTGACAACCATGACTGGTAAAAAAATATGTTCATTTATCTTGAATTACATCATCTACCAATATGGAATTCCTAATTCTATCATCACTGATAATGGGAGGTCTTTCAAAAATTAGGATGTTAATGAGCTTTGTGAAAGATTTCACATCCAACACAGGTTCTCTACACCTTACTATCAATAAGGAAATGGTCAAGTAGAAGCTCCAAACAAAACAATCTTGAAGATCTTGAAGAAGATGGTAAATGATGCTGGTCGTGATTGGCATGTCCAGTTAAATCCAGCTTTGTGGGCATATAGAACCAGCATTCGCACACCAATAGGAGCTACCCCATATGCCTTGGTATATGGAGCAGAAGTAATCTTACCATTAGAGGTTGAAATACCTTCGCTTAGGGTCTCATTGAAAGGATTAATAAATGACGAAGACTACCGAGTATCTCATCTACAAGAGCTAGAACTGTTAGATGAAAGACGTCAACATGCAGCTGGTCATTTGAAGGGTTATCAAAAAGTTATGTCCCATAGCTACAATCACAGAGTTAAACCATAGACATTTCAAGTAGGTGATTTAGTCTTGAAAGAAAATACACGCAATTAGCAAGACAGAGAAAAGAAAGGAAAATTTGAACCAAATTGGCTTGGTCCATTTATCATCATTGTAGCATACGATTCTTGAGCATATCAGTTATCTACGTCAAAAGGGGACCTGTTTGAGGAACTGATCAATAGCATTCATTTGAAGAAGTTTTATGTCTGAATCATAAAACACTGAAAAAGTCCTGAAAAAATACATAAAAATTAGAAAAAGTCTTGAAAAAATATATAAAAATTAGAAAAAGTCCTGAAAAAATACATAAAAATCAGAAAAGCAGAAAAAAAACAAAAAAATTCACATGATCAAAAATAGTGCAATAAAAACAAGTGGTGAAAACCTGGCAAACAGGCGCTACTTGTGATCAAAATGGGCTCCTCTATCTATTAGCTTATGTCTTCCATTTGCTTTACGACATCATCTATCTATATCTATCATCTGTACATATCTATCATATCCATATCATGCAACAGGAATCCTTGTGTTTCATCATGGCTTGATGAAATTTGTACATATCCATAATATTTAGGTTGTGTTTACACTGGGGGTAGAAAAATAGACTAAACAAGAGAGGGGCAACGAACTTTTAGAATATCACAAACGGAGAAATGACGGTTTGACAAAATGCAACATACATTGACGCATCAAATCAACCACAACACCAAAACGATCAAACTAAGGATGACAAGTTGATACCTTACAAAAAGATGGTGGATGGTTTTAAGAAATAATTTCTTGATATCAAGTTCATACAAATTCCACGTATTGATAATAAAGCAGCAGATGCTATGGCTACAATTGCATCCTTACTCCAGTTGTCTGTGAATCAAGCACAATATGATTTCCTGGTGGAACAATTGTTTTCTCCTGCCTATGACAATCCGGAAACCCAAATCATTTGCCACTTAACCAGTTCTGATTCTCCATTGTATGGCCAAGTTTACACTTACCTAAAGGAAAATTTCTTACCATTGGACTTGTCTAGAAACCAGAAAATAAGTTTCACTCATCAATCTGCCTGTTACACTTTAATTGTTGACCTCTTATACTAGCGTGGTTCAGATGGTACCCTCCTTAGCTGTCTTGAACGCAATGAATCAGAAAAGGATTTATAAGAGGTTCATGGTGGTATTTTTGGAACTCATTCAAATGGTTTAACCTTAGCCAAGAAACTTGTTAGAATGGGATATTATTGGCGTACCATAGAGAGAGAATCTTTTACTTTTGTCAAGAAAATCCATGCAATCAGTAAGACAGAGAAAAGAAAGGAAAATTTGAACCAAATTTGCTTGGTCCATTTGTCATCATTGCAGCATATGGTTCTGGAGCATATCAGTTATCTACATCAGAAGGGGACCTATTTGAAGAACCGATCAACAACATTCATTTGAAGAAGTTTTATGTCTAAATCACAAAAATTAGAAAAAGTCTTGAAAAAATACATAAAAATTAGAAAAAAATAAAGAAAAAAAAGGAGAAGCTTGCATACAGGAAAACTATAGTCAATCAGCCTTCCAGCATCCATAGCCTCTAGAATCATAGTATAGCATAGCTTAGCATATTAGCAATCCATATCATAGCTTGAAAAGCATTCATAATCCACAGCCCCTGTGCATAGTCTACAACCCTTGTGCATATCCACAAACCAACATTTCACTCCACCATCATTTAGGATAGAGAAGTATTCTCTCTCTTTGCATACTCGTTATGCAGGTTGCCATTCTGAGAAGCTTTGCTTACATAATCTGAGAGTAGTAGCTTCAAGCAAATCACTGGAGATAGAGGACAATGGAATGATTCTGAAGAAGCTCTGTTTGATTTCTTTGATTTCATTCTATTTAGCTTTCTTTAGTTTAATGTTGCACTGGTGTGTTTTTGTTATCTTATTTTGATACTAACATTTCCCACACACATATTCAACAATCAGCATCTGGGGAAAATTTCAAAATTCTTTGAAGCAATGCGTAAAACACCACTTCAAAGAGGGGGAAAATGTATACACCTAAAAATGGTCACATCACAATAGTCTGGTAATTAATTAAATATTTGTAATATTTAATTAAATCTCTGAATTCAATCTACGTATAAATAAATCTAAATAATTTATTTATATTGTTCATTCTTTCATTTCGATTAAATAAATAAGTTTATTTAATCACTTTTCTTATCCATTTCTTAATTAATTAAATAAACATTGTGATTTATTTATATTAATTATCATATAATCTTGGCTTGAATATTTTATTCAAATAAAGATTAAATATTCTTCTCTTCTAAAATTCTTCCAAATTCCATTCACAATTAAATATTCCAAATATTTAATTAATTCTTCTAAAGTCTATTCGCAATTAAATATTCCAAATATTTAATTAAATCTTCTAATGTCCATTCACATCAAATATTTCAAAAATAATTTAAATCCTCAAACTCACATAAAATTAAATAAATTTATTTATTTAATATTGGATTATCTACAACAACCGTGAAATAACTTCAAAACAGAAAATAAACAAATTTCTCTGTTTCTGAGCAAAGTTGTTCCTGTGGATTGAATACAAACCTCCATTCTTCTCTCCAACCTCCCAACATCTTCCATCTTCCTCTCAACCTCTCCATCTCTCACCATTCAAAATTACCAGACAATCTCATAGCCATTGATCTTTGCCAGCCAGGCTCTTGCCTGTAAAAATCTATAAAAGGGACTATCGGGTCTTTGAAAAAAAGGAGAAGCTTTTGTACGGGAAAACTATAGTCAATCAGCCTTCCAGGATCCATAGCCTCTAGAATCATATCATGGCATAGCTTAGCATATTAGCAATCCATATCATGGCCTATCATCCTCATATCATAGCTTCAAAAGCATTCATAATCCACGGCCCCTGTGCATATCCACAAACCAACATTTCACTCCACCAGCATATAGGATAGAGAAGTATTCTCTCTTTGCATACTCGTTCTGTAGGTTGCCATTCTGAGAAGCTTTGCTTACACAATCTGAGAGCAGTAGCTTCAAGCAAATCACCGGAGATAGAGAACAATGGAATGATTCTGAAGAAGCTCTATTTGATTTCTTTGATTTCATTCTATTTAGCTTTCTTTAGTTTAATGTTGCATTGGTGTGTTTTTGTTATCTTATTTTGATATTAACATTTCCCACACACAGTAATAACTACATGGTGATGACTATATGGGAATATTTATTGGTTTACTAGAAGTTGTTCTTTGCCATTAATACTCCTTTTATGATGGATCAATATGTTGGTATTTGAGTCTAAAACTCATCACAAGATCTGATATGAGTCTAATATCCTAACCATGTTTTATTGACTCATTTAAACTATTTTTTCTTGGATCTTGAGATGTTCTTTTGACAATGAACAAAAAGTTATCTCTAAAAAATTTGAACACTATATCCTACTATTGTTCTATGTGTGGTGTACTATGTGGGAGACTCTGCATTCTACTAAGGTGAACATTCTTATACTACGATTGTGCTGATAGTCTCTTTACTAGTAGTATGATGGGAAATTAATGTGTTCTTAGATCTAGAAGGTGTTTGCTTTGAAGATTATTTGTTGGTTTGAAGAATTATGTTTTTTAGTCTTGGCCAACTCAGTGAATGCAATATATTATGAAGACTAATAGCCAACTTGGCATAATGCACTACATGGATAAAATGTTCGAATCTTATATGGTGTTGACCTAATTGATGAATAAGATATGCTTGTATACATAGAAGATTCTTTGAGGATTGAAGAGAAGGTAAAAGAGAGCAAGAAAGAAAAATGTGAGTGTGTGTGTGTGAGAAAGTGAACAAGGAGAAGATTAGAGCCTAAATGATTTATCAGTAGTACAAATTTGTTGATCAATACAATGCTTTTTATTCTGAGTTTCAGTGGAACTGATCCCTACACATTGAAGGTGTATTCCATTAGTTCATTCTTTTTGGTAGTGAGCCACTATCATTGTATCTTGGCAATGAGCCATCTTTTGTACTCAAGTTGTGAGCATTTTAAGGATAGTGAGTTCTGACAGTGAGCCCCATAATATTTTGGATCTAGATATAATATATTGTGAGTTAACCCTCACCATGGTTTTTCCCATTCTGGGTTTTCCACATAAAAAAATTGGTGTTCATGTGTGTGATTGCATTGACTTTTTTGTATGTTCTCTCTTACTGATTCAATCAAAATAGTAATAATGATTAAGTGGATTTTATTACCTGTTTGTGGAATACTTATCCACCCACCTCTCAGTATTCAAGATGTTCAACAATTGGTATTAGAGCTTGGTTCTTTGGAAGAAGCCTAATAGCTTGAGGAAGGTCCTAAAATTTGAACATGATTTTTTTTCCCTCGGAAGTTGTCACTACTGAATTTTTAGAAGAAATGGAAGCCTTGAAGGAAAAGTTGATAAAATCAAGTGAGCACATTGAAAAGCTACAAAGTACAAGTATGGATGAATGTGATCTATTGAATGAAGGAGAAGAAATCATTACTAGCCTACTGGAACAATTGAATGAGAAGAAATGAATCCAAAAATATCAGGAAATTGAAATTCAAAAGAAGATGGATGAATGTGTGAAGCTTGAATTAGAAGCAGAAATCCTAAGATCTAATCTAGAAAAGGCAAAGAGTTTTGAAGAAAAATTTATGATAAGCTCAACAATGCTTGATAACTTGATTAATTCTCAAAGACTAGAAAGGGATAAGAGAAATTTATGGTTTGAAAAAGGTCAGAGTTCTAAAGCAAAGCAATTCATTGAAAAGAAGATGTGGTACAAGGATAAACAAGTCAATGAGTGAAGAAACAACTCTGAAAAGACTCATGTAAAATGGCATGATGCAAAAAGGTATTTATACTTCAATGGTGTTTGTCATTCCTCCAAGCAATATGGTCATAAAGCAAAGGATTGCAAAAATAATGTGAATGATTCTAAGGGAAAGAAGAATGGATATAAAGATAAAAGGGGAAATAGAAAGAAGAATGTTACTTGTTGCAAGTGCAGAAAACTAGAACATCCTTGTAGAAACAAAAGAAGAAAGAAGAACATCTATCTTATGAAGAAGAATGATCAAACCTTTGATCCAGAAGTGACAAGAAAATAAATGTAAAGGACTTGGAGAAATAATTCATTGGTTTTATCTGTGTCAGCCTCCAGTACATATACTCCTATCAATTTCTAAATGAAAGTAGTAGCTAAGGGGGAGCAATCATTAGAAAATATAATAAACCCCCTTATTGGTAATTGTGTCATATCATGGCTGAAGTATATTTAATGTGGTAACAAGATTAAGGTATTTTTCGCATGTGTGAAGAATGAGGTCTACATAATTTGAAACAATGGAGGCGTACATAGTTTTCGAGGCAATCTACCCGCAAGTTGAAACATTTATTGCAAAATAATTCAGAATGGAAGGAATAACATCAAATAACATTAAAGGCCTATGTATTTTTGGAGAAGCGTGCAAAGGAATTTTGGAAGGGAATTCAAAGTTTCAGAATTTGAAGAAAGTAATAGTTGAAGTGAGCTTTGGAAACAGGACATCTATACATTTTTAGAGGTATTTTTGTTTGTACAATCTTTTAATTTTATTGATGGATAATTCAAAGATAGTGACAATTGAATCCCTCTGACAATGTTTCCTACAAAAGATATGTATGCATTTTTTTTCAATAAGATTGAATAAATGTCATCAGTTTAGTTGAATATGCTTTGGGAAAATGAATTGAAAGAGAATCATGATGCCTATAGAGTATTAGTTGAGAGAAAGTTGGATGTTTGGAGGAAATTTCCCTTGTTTGAATTTGAAAAGAAGTATATTTGAATGGTATTGAGTAGAATTCATGATGAATCTTTGTGGATTGATGAGGCACATCTGGTTACCAGAGAAGCAATTAGAGATGTAACTAGCCTATGTTCCTCCGGACCGGTTCCTAAACTAAAGACTATGAATGAGAAAGAAATAATTGAGGTTGCATGTGCAAGTTCTAAAGGAAAATAAATTGGTTTGAGATCGATTGTTGATCTGGTAATAAGGTATGTTGCTATAGTCATTGGTTATAAAGTTTGTATCCCTACAAATGACTACAGTTTCTACTCCTACAATGAATATTGATATTGACATGGTGTTAAGAGGTATGGAATATGACTTGTGTGAACTACTTCGCATACATCTTTTGAATAATTTAAAGGAGATCAAGAAGAGAAAGAAGAATACTTTTTTTATGCCAATTTGGTTGTTTGTCTAGTCTTTTACTTTTTGAAATAGTTACCAGTAATAGGAAAGTTGGAATGGTCAAATTTAGAGCCTATTGCCTATCAAATCAGGAATTTCATGATAAATCGTGGTAGTTTGGATGCCCAAGAATCTGCCCTTGTTGCATTGTTTGTAATATTTCAGATGAGGATGAACAATAGGTCTAGGATTCTAGTAAGTGTTGTGGAAAGATACTCTGAAATCATGAATTTTCTTGTGTCTATAGATTTCTATCACATGGAAGCAGTTGAATCAAGGTTAGTTTGGATATCTGAATTGGATTATGAAGTGTCAGAGGCTGAAATTGATAAATATGCTAAAATTATCTTGGAAATCCCTAAGCATCTCAATGAAAGTACCCCTGGTAGTGACATCAGAATAGGGAAGAAAATGAAGAGTGTAGTGAAGCTAAAAGATGCAGAGGAAAGTAAGCTTGAACATGAGCATGAAAGAATAAGTATTCAAAGAGATTTGGAAGATTTGCAGAAGGTTATTCTTGATGCTAATTTTGATTCATCTATTTATGTTGTGGAGAATCTCTGTGGAATGATTAATTCCTTGAAATTCTACATCTCTAAACTTAAACAATTTGCTGGAACTAGCTCTGATGAAGAAGATTTGAATGATATCAAAGGAAAATGTGTGAATGCATAAAATTGAGTAATGAAGGAATTGGAAAATGTACAAGGTTGTGAAGAAGAGGCACAAGACCTACTTCCCTTTTGTCTAGATTGGTCTGGCAATACATTGGATATGAGAAATGAAATAAGGATGAGTCTCGACTAAGCACTCAGGCAGATACATACAAGTTAGCAGAAGACAGATAATCAAAGGTGGTTCTAGATTGTGTAGCTTCAGGAAAAAAAATTCTCTCTATAGGATTGAAGAATAGATGTCATCAAGAAGTTTGTGGCACTCAGAGACGATTAAATTCAAACATACTTCTATTTCTAGAGCTCTTGGTTGCATTGGAAAAATATCAGAGATCAATCTTAGTCCCAATACTTTAACATATGGTATAAAGTCTCTAACTAAGCTTGAGCTATTTTACAAGGATCTTGTTAATGCAAAATGTTCATGGGAAGAAGGTAAAGCATCATGGAAGGCTATTTTGGAGAGTCTCAAAGGTTCTTCTTTAGGTTAAATCTATGTTCATATCTTTTTGGCTACATTATTTTTTTATATAAATTCTTATATCGGACCCCTTCCTTTGTCATTGTTGTCAAAAGGGGAGAGATAAAGAGAGGAGGAGATGAAGAGATGGAGGGTTAGAGGAATTTTTTTTTGTGAATATTAGTTTTGATAGGGTGAGTAAGTTAGAACATTTAGTTGTGGTATACTTGGAAAAGCTTTTGTCATGCATGTTTCCATCAATGCCAAAGGGAAAGATTGTTGGAAGCCTTGCAACATGAGCATGAAGTATAGATGGTTGTGCTAGTATTTTTTATGTTGTCATTGATGTCAACATGGTAATAACTACATGGTGATGACTATATGGGAAGTTTTCTTGGTTTATCGGAAGTTGTTCTCTGCTGATAATACTCCTTTGTGATGGATTGGTATGTTGGTATTTGAGTCTTGAAGTCATTGCAAGATTTGATATGACTCTAATCTCCTAACCATGTTTTGTTGACTCATTTAGACTATTTTTTCTTGGATCTTGAGACATTCTTTTGAATACTAATAGAAAGTTATCTCTGGAAGAGTTCAACTTTGTATCCTACTATTGTTTTGTGTGTCGTGTATTGTGTGGGAGACTCTGCATTCTACTAAGGTGAACATTCTTATACTATAGTTGTGCTAATAGTCTCTTTACTGGTAGTATGATGAGAAAATAATGTGTTCTTAGATCTGGAAGGCATTTTCTTCGAGGATTATTTTCTAGTTTGAAGAATTGTGTTTTTTAGTCTTGGCCGACTCAGTGAGTGCAATATATTATGAAGACTAATAGTCGACTTGGCATAATGCACTACATGGATAAAATGTTCGAATCTTATATGGTGTCAACATAATTGATGAATAAGATATGCTTGTATATATAGAAGATGCTTTGAGGATTGAAGAGAAAGAAAGAAAAAGTGTGAGTGTGTGTGTGTGAGCAAGTGAATAGAGGAGAAGATCATAGCCTAAATGCTTTATCAGTAGTACAGATTTGTTGAGCAATGTAGTGCTTTTTATTTTGAGCTTCAGTGGAACTAAACCTTGCACATTGAAGGTGTATTCCATCAGTTCATTCTTTTGGTAGTGAGCCATCTTTTGTACTAAGGCTATGAGCCTTTTAAGGATAGTGAGTCTTGGCAGTGAGCCCCGTAATATTTTGTATCTAGATAATATATTGTGAGTTAACTCTCAGCATGGTTTTCCCTTTCTGGGTTTTCCACATAAAAAAATTGGTGTTCATGTGTGCGATTGCATTAAAAAAAATTTATGTTCTCTCTTGTTGATTCAAACAGAATAGTAATAATGATTAAGTGGATTTTATTATTGATTTGTGGAATATTGATTCACCGCCCCTCTCAGTATTCTAGATGTTCAACACTCTTTAGGTTGAATGGGGTTGGATGTTGTTATGAATTTTGTATTAGGGTTGTGAAGAAGATCTTACTTGACACAGTTGGAATTTAGATGTGTATGTAGAAGGGCATGCTACATGTTTATCATTTGTAGTTTTTCTCTTTAGTCTAGTTCTTCTTCCTATATGTTCAGATTCATATGGATTTAAATGTGAGATTTCTATGTGAAGCTATGGTTTGTGGTCATGTTTTTTCACTTGGTTGATGACATGGAGGTTCTTGTATCTCTTTCTTCTATTGGATACGGAGAACATGGGGGAGTTGTGATAGATTGTTGAGAGAGATGTTTCTTGCAGCAATTGGTTGTAGAATTTGTAGATAATTATGGATGGTCCTCGGTACTAAATGGATACACTTTCTATGTGTTGTGATTAGCAGACTTGTTATGCCTTTTGATCTTTTCAGATTTAGCATTACCCATGCAGTGGGAGTTCTTGGATGTGTTTAGTCTTCTTTGAATGGTTGGAACATGAAACTTGTATTTGCAGTTGATGGGTTGGATATGTAGGTGGCATGAGTTTGATGACATGGATACCTTCGAGGCATGGATGATTGGATGGATTAGCACTTGTGTGTGCTATTTTTAGTCGCATGGGTTGGTCAGTTGGATGGGAGTAGTTGGTTTCCTGGTTGTTGTTCTAGTTGATGTTCTATCTTGTTTTTTGGTGGATGACTTCATGGTTGTGTTCGGGTTGCAGGATTTGAAGTTGATTTTTTTGATGATTTTGTATAGCTTGTGAGCATAGTGGAGTGGTGGTAGTATTTTGTAGCCTTTGCTATCATTTGGATCTGATGCTTGTTTTCTTTAGACTGGTGCATATACACCATGGCTCGTTCCTTTCCCTTGGAGGATGGCTAAAACTGCTACCTGAGATGGTGGACATCTTGGATGTTGTTGAAGATGTATAGTGTGATACAGTGACTTTGAGCATTGATTGGGAACTAGTAAGTTCTTCATCAAGTGGGGGAATATAGAGAAAAAGGTGTCTCAAACTTATTGGTGTAAGAGGTATTGGTTGAAGCCTCATCGAGTTGATAGGTGAATGTCAGTTGGATGAAATGGTGAGTCTCCTCAACATCCTGATAAGAGCTTCATCAAGGAGATAGGCACATGTCAGTGGGACTTAGTGGATAGTCTCCTCAACATCCTGATAGCTACATCGAAGGGATAGGTCAATGTTAGAGGGAGTTGTTTTGCAGTTCTGTCAACATTCTAATGAACATCAAGAAGGGAATTTTTGAGGAGACATGTGGGTAAAAGTACAAAGTTGTGTCACACTTTTTAAAGGAAACGATCAACACTAATCCAATTTTTAAACTTGAATCACTAAAAAGTGACATATATGTTTCGAATTTTGAAATAATGTAAACTAACAAAATATTTAATTTTTAGTATATTTTATACTTCTATTTTTTTAAAAAAATAAGAAATTATTTCAATATAGTTTTTACATATTGAGACTATAATTTAGTTGTTGAAAACTGAACTTATAAGAGATGTCAATCTTTATACAGTAATTTTTTTTTTTCCTTCAATTTTTTTGTGTATTTATAGCTAGAAACTTTAGTGCATGGATATATTCTTTTTTCAATTTTGATAAATATATATTTTTAAATAGATATTAAAATGTGTGTGTATTAAAATAGAGTTGTTTCCATTTGACATCAACTTTCATATTATATATTTATCCAAAATAAGAAAAAATTATACCATCTTGATATAAATTCTTTTGTCTAGTGCATCATATTTTTTTCTATTTTTTTTAATAAGTTTTACTATTTTTCCTTAACATGGTAATCAACCTAATAGTTTTTCTTGATAACCTATTTTTAGTAAAAATAAAAAGGAAAATGTAAATAATTATCAAATTATTAATATATATATTTTAAAAAACTACTTATGGATCTACAAAAGGGTTTTTTTATATTTAAAAAAAAAAAACTATTTACACTAGTAGAAGTTGTTGAAATGTGAATTTTTTCAAATAAATCTTTATTTTGATAAATTGGCCTCAAAGTGGTGCTATATATTCATTTATCCAACAATTTTAGTTAGAAAAGTTATGGATATATCTAACTTGGATAGAATGAATCTTACAAGATCATATGTTTGACCAAAATTTATTTTTAGTTAGAAATACTTAAATTCACGTGTGCTAATAAGTTGGCCAAAAGTGTGACACAACTTTGAACTTTTACTTAGGTGGATATTGGCAGGACCTAAAATGTGGTCCCTTTGATATTCTAATGGAGCTATATCAAGGAGACAATATGATATCAGTGGGACCTTGAGGCTTGTCCCTTTGACGTCCCAATGGAAGGTATGATCACTTCATCAAAGGGATTGAAGGATATCAGTCAGATGTTGATGATAGTCCCTTCGATATTTTGATAGGACGTTCACGAAGTTGGTGTGATCATGTCAGAGAGACATATTATTGTCAGAAGGACAACAATGTAAGTCCCTTCAACATTTCTATAGGATCTTGATGGCAGCAGAAGGTAAAGACATTTAAGTTTGTTTGTGAGTGCTTGGTTGGTATGGAAGTTGGAACGATAGTTTTTTAGTAACACTTTTGAAGTATGTAAAGGAATGCCATAGTGCATTCAAACTAAAAATATGAGAAGAGATTGAATTCAACAAGGTTGTGTTAGATTTTTTCTAGATGGAACAAGATGTAAATCTCCATGTAAAGGCTCAAAGCCTACAAATTGTATTGTAATTATGTATTTGGTTGCTAAATAATACAATGGATCTATGATTTTGAAGGGTGGGGTTTTTTACTTGAAAGGGTTTTCCCCACATAAATATTTGTGTTCATTTCTTTTATTCTATCTTACATGTTTAATGATTCCATTTATTGAACCTACTTAATGCATGTTGTTGAAACTGGTTGATCTTGAAAGATCTAAAATTGTATGAACTTTCCTCTAAGGATTAATGGTGGGAAATGAACTATGTATAATTCTGTTTTATTGCATAGTAGTATGTGTTTTTGAGGCAATTTGTAGAAATGAATGTTGCCGAAGATAGTTACTGATCTCAGATGCTAATTCTAGGATGAATCAATTTCCATTCACTTTTAGGTTCTTGCATTTTACAATTAGTCAATTCTCATTTCAAATCTAAAATTTTTCATTAAACTTCATTATTGAGATTTGTTTTGGTAACATATGGATGTCCTTAAAATCTTTGGTCAATTTCTCTAGTTGTATATTTGGAGATAATCCTAATGCAATTGATAACACTCATGAATCTTCACCTCCTAGTGAATGTCCTCATCAGGTGAAAATCTTAGGCCAAGATGAAGATAGCATGCAAAAATTTATACAAGACTCCCTACACAACCTTAAGAACAAAGCATCCATTTATCCATCCATGTAAACACTTCCTATAATCCCATCACTTGATATGTTCAACTTTTTGCATCCTAAATTTGAAACACAAAGCAAGCCTCAACCATCAATCATGAAAGAACTTGTTAACCAGGACAATAGTGATACTCTTCTATCTTATGCTCATCGAGTTATTGATACAACCATCAACTTAGAAGAGAGTCATGGTCAAGGCTTCAAAATATTAAGTAAACAAGGATGTGACATAACAAATGAGCATGAAATCCACAAACTGTTAGAACAAATACCATCAAAAGATACCAAGGGATTAGGATATCAATATCCTCCATCCCTCCTCCACCTCCAATAATTCCTCAATCAAGTAAACAACAAAAACCTTACAAACTCAAGAATTTGAAATTCCCTTGTCCTATGCCCAAGAATGAAAAAGCATTACACACACTCCTTATTCAAGGACTCATAACATTACCACCTATCAAACAAAATCAAAAAGGAAAAATTACAAACATGTCTCATTGTCAATATCATAAAACTTTTGGGCATAGCAGTGATGAGTTTCATGCTTTAAAGAGAATCATTAGAGAATTTGAATAGTTTTCACATCTATATGATCGTTGTATAATCATATCATACTCATTGCCATGTGATAGTTGTATAATCATATCATACTCACTATTACATTTATTACATTTAACACAAATCATTTTTATATTGCAAGGAGCACATTCTCATCACCTTTCTCAGGTCATCCTTGTCCTACACTTGGGGGGGACAAGGAGTTAGGTAAGTGTTGCTCCTAGTACAACACTTTCCATGGTCCCTTTGGCTAGTTGTTTTCCTTTTGTCTATGATGAATAAGATTGGGATGTGGATGACCTACTATAGGTTGACTTTCATGTGCCATACTAGTATTTTCTTTGTTTTCTTTTCATGTTCCTTGTGATTGCATGTGTGTAATGTGATCCCTTGTATTGTGTTGGTTGGTGTGTCTTTATATATTTGTGAGCCTAATTTGGATGACCCCTGTCACTCCATTGGTGCAAGGATATAAAAGGAAGCAAATTTTTCATGACATTGTTCTATTTGTATATTCATTCTTCTATCTGTCGTAGCCATTTACCTTTTCATTTGTCTTATTTTTTCCTTTTAGGGATGATGCAAGATGTTGAGACATTTAGGTCTCTTCCATGTTGACCCAAAATCTTTTCTTTTTTTTCACTCTCTTTGTGTCATTCTTCATTTTTTCTTGTTGTTTCTTGAGTTATATGGAGAATGATGATGGTTTTGATCTCTATTATATCATTGTAGCAAAGACAATGTTGACCCCAATTTTGTGGATCCCTTATGTGTTATCTTAGGATTGTATATGGGGGGAAACTTATGCAAACCCCAAAACACAAGCACCAATCACCTTGACAACCAGAATATAAGAGGCATCTAATAAGATTATTTTGACCTCTTTAGTCAAACCTAAACACCACTAAGCAACAATAAACAAATTTCACTATTCAATCCCCTCAAACCCTTGAACTGTGGACATCTAGGTTTTGACCATTTACTCCACAATCCTCCAAATCACCAGACAAAAACATGAGTGATTCGGACACCCATTTCAAAGTTACACAACATGTGTGAAAGGAAATATAGACTCATTTGGACCAACATAGACTTCCTTTACAACCACCCCTAAAAAAAGGCTACTCAATTAGCCCAAAATTATAAAGCAACTTACCTTCAAACACCACACAGACCCCTGAAACCTTGGGGTAGTAGATAATTTCCAAGAAAACATAGATTCTATAATTGGACTCCACCTGTATGGACCAAAACATGGAAAATCAGAAAACCCTTGTTTTTGGTGCAAAACATGAGGGTTTATTGTATCTTATGCTTCCACACCCTTCCAAGTCCTCAAACCAACTCAAACACAATTTTTTAACCCCACACATGCTCAAAAGTTCAAAAGAACAAGACTCCCAAACATACTTTGACAAACCCTGGTCTCACTCCCCTCTTTACATGCATTTCTCTTCACAAGATACTCAGGAACAACAAGTTCATCTTCCATGGTTCCCTCCTAATTCTTCTATCATGCATCCTATCATTAAAACAGACTCCATTGGACCCCTCACACAAGTTACAGTGGTTACAGAAAGTGTAGGGGTCCCTTACATCTTAATAAACCACCAAGCCTTTAAAAATAGGGTATTCCGGCTAAATGTGAGAAAACTCCCAAACAAAAACTTCAAAATCCCTGTTAAGCCTCAAACCAGATGTAAATCCTTGTCAACATGGGCCCCAATCAGAAAAATAGGGTTACATAGCATGAATTAGCTTTTACGGCCTGAATAAGCTTGCAAATTAGAGGAAAACAAAAATTTTAGAAAAAAACTCATAATTTTATTATCAGAATCTTGGATTTAGAACCAACAACCATTTTTCAAGCCTTTCCAAGGCCTTTATACACTTTTCAAAATAGTTCAACCTTTCCCAACGCCTATAACGTCCCCTAACTTCCAAGTCCTTCATTATTTGTCTTTAAAAAGCCTAATATTGACAATCTTTCCAAATATGCATTCTCTTACAATTTTGTTTCCTAAGACCCTTATGACCACTCCAACACATTTAATGCAACCCTAATACAACTCCTAAACCCATACCTTGTACAGTATTATTAAATTTCCAACAAAGGCTACAAGGTTTATAGATACAAGAACACTATTTTTCCTACTCCATGACTCTTAAACCCAAAACCTCAACCTATTACATATCTAATGGTCCTTTTTAGACCTTATTAGCAACATAAGACCTCAAAACACTAATTCTTATCACTTGAATACACTATGTTCTTTCAAATGATCACAATTAAGGGGTGACGTGTAGGTGCTCCTACACTAGAAACCTCCTTTCCATAATGTAGCTCTACTTGGAAACATATGTTTGGCATAAAGATTTCCAAATAAATCTCTGATGTATTGGTCTTTATCATTCTCTACTTTAAAGTAATTTCTCACAATATGGTGTTTAGCAATTTCTTTAAAGTGGGGGCATACATGTCTGTGCTCATTATTTGTATATTCCCTTCAAAGTGTGGTATTTTTACTTCATGTGATGTATCTTATTGGCGGTGACATTGGGTTTGATGCCCTTCAAGAGTGTGACATTTCTTGGCATATGAAATTCCTCTTAGTGGTAATGCTATGGCTTGCATTCCCTAAGGTGCGAATATTTTTATCTCTTGACTAGTCCTCTCTTGGTGACATCAAGCATGATGCTCCCTAAGGTGATACCTTTCATGTATCAAGAAAACCCCTTTGATTATCCTAACCTTAAACCAAATTCTTGGCCACCAAGCATAACACAACTTTCTTGGTAGTGGTGCCTTTTTTTTTTCATGAGTGTCTAGTATAATGCAGCTTGCTAGCCTTGTGGAACCTTTGACCATTTTTTTGTGGCACCTTATCAACGTTATCAAGAGGTATAAATTTTGGTATGGTTGACATATGTTAGCCTATAGATATTGCATGAATTTATTATCACTACTTGTTTTATGGGATCACACCTTGTAGACCTAGTGTGTGTTTCTCATATTTATCTTGGGGGCTCACCTAGTGTATATCGAATTACACTAGCCCTTGTGAGCATATTTTTCATCGCCACCGAGCATAAAAAAAACTTTCTTTCCTATGGAGCCACAAGTTTCATACGTGATTTTACATCCTTACGAGCATGTTTGATGGGCATATCATAATACAACTTGTAGTCCATCTTTCTTTCTTCTTTGCATTTATTTTGACATTGTATATTTGTGTATCTTATCTTGCTACTTCATATCATATACATCTATGTGTCCCTTTGTACTTATGTTGGTTTGTATGGGATATTGATCCTGGGGGATTGAGTGACCTCCTTGATCTTTGTCATCCTATCCCTTCAAAACTTGTGCACTTGGACCCCTCATGAAATATATTTGTCTACTTTAGTGTGAGTCTGAGTGTAATTTCATACTCTCACTAAAGTGGGGGCTAATTGTAGGGTAGAAAAATGTACACCTTTAAATTTTCACACTATGTTTTCATCCTCTTAATTATTTGGACTTAATTAAGCCTTTAATTGGACCAATTATGCATTCACAAGCCTAATGAATTTTATTTTTTGAAAGGGAAACCCACATTTACTTAATAGTTATTTTATTAGTTCAAATCTAAGCAACATTATCTAGCATTAAGTAAACTTCCACAAGAGTAAATATTATTGTCAAGGGAATTAGAGAGTAGATTTATTAGTCAATTATTGCATCATTCAAGATCCTATCATGATGTCAATATTTATGTGTGTTCATGCATGCTTTTGGAGCTATCATTGTGATGTAGGTTTTAAGTTTCAAGCAAGTATTCAAGCATCAAGATCTATCAAGAAATCAAGCCATTTCATGCAAGATACAATCCTTAGAGAGATGTGCTAGACTTTAGTCCTCGAAGGGCATCTATTAAGGGTTTGGTGAGGTGTAAGAAGCTTTGTTCATTCATCAATTCCTTCATTTTTTATTATTTCATTATCAAGGTTTAATTACCAAACTAGGGTTTGACCAAGGTGTTATCAATCAAGATTTCACCCTAGCTAAGTTTGACCCAAATATCCTATTGAAACATGGAAGTGTTCTCAAGTTGTGGGTGACTTATGGTAGAACAAATCTCCAGAGAGGGTTGGTTCCCCTGGTAGATCACCTAAACTAAATAATTTTCTAAGAAAAGGGATAGGAATATAACTGAAATGAAAATCATAAAATTTAAAGGGTAATGCACTAAAACTTAAAATTTATTATCTAACTCCACTCACAATCAACTCTCAAAATAATAACTCTCACAATATCACATGAAACATACAACACAAAATTAATTTGTATGGAGGTTAAAAAAAACACAACATACAACTTGTGCTACATGAAACTTCTACACCCACACTTGCAATAACGAGACATAAAAATGATTCAATACTTAGAATCATAATGAAACATCAAATCATTATTGCAAAATGAGACAAGATTATGATATAGGAATGCTCTGCTACTTTTATTGATCTAAAAGGAGTATCAAAACATGAAAATATGAGTACAAAATGAAGCTTACAAAGCTCTCTGCAAGTGTTCAAGAGAGAAAGAAGCTAATTTGAATTGAGAAAAAACTAAGTTTTCTCAAATATATATCTCCAATATGCCTCCAAGAGTGAGAAGGGAAAAAATCAGAGTGAACTGCTCTCCAAAATAGTAATCCAAATTCAATTTTCAAGCAAACGGAAAAACCCTCCAAAATAGGTCCCAAACTGCCTCATAACTAAGTGAGAAAAGATGGAAACTTTCCCTCTTAAATAGATCGACCCAAAAGGCCTTAAAAATCAAGCTAGAATTGACTAAAAATGGAAATAGAAACTTCAGTTCACTTGTTTTTTCCCATTTTTCACAATCAAACTCAAACTGTAAAAGTAAAGATTCTATGAGGGAACCTAGCACTTGCTTTATTTTACAGCTTTTAATGCAATTACTCAAGCAATTTATAGGAACATTGCTTAAATAATGCCTTACAATATTTGCAATTTCAATTTTTTGCAAAAGAAAGAGGAAAAAATACTTGAGCTTTTTTTATTTTTACAACAATACAAGGAAAAATATATGACTTTGATTTAAATTTTTGCAAACAATAAAGTATCCACTCTAAGGCATTGGCATTTGATTTTCTAGAAAAATCATAAAAACTAAGGTCACCTAGGCATATGATTTTCATTCAAAAAGTCTTAAAAGACACTAAGACATGAAAGGCTCGACCTAAGAATGAAGGGACCAAGGTATTAGTCAGGGCATGATTTTTTTTAAAACAATGTGGAAAAATCATTAGGCTAAATTGGAGGAAAATGGGAAACCCTAGAACAAAAGTCTTGATCTCCTATCTCTTCGCATTCATTTTCACTTTGATTTTCTTTGAGTCTTCACTTTACACATGTTTCATCACTGAGCTAGGGTTTTGAGCTCAAAATATCTATCCTCTGTTGTTTTTGGGAGTCTTTCATGGAGATTCTTGCAAGAAAATGCTTGGGTAAGTCCCTTTTTGTTACAAAACCAAACAGTGACTTCTTTATCCTTCATTTTGGAAGCATTACTTTGCTTTCAACCATGACCACTATCATATTTTTGATGCATTTCTCATTCTTTCAAAATCTTGACAAATCCCTTCATGGCTTGAGGCCGCCATGAATGAATTTGATGGGATTCTTTGGAATCTCTCCCACAGACTTTAATACATTTTCTCAATAGCACAAAATGAGGTAAGCACTCCATTGCTCGAACCTTGCATTGTTCTTATTTTTTGGTGATAATATGCTTGATTTGAGCCCAATGATTGCAAAATGATGAATGTATTTTTTTCTCCATGCATTCTGGGTATAAAAAACTCCAAGGGTTCCATACTTTCTATATTTTAGTTTGTCACTTTTGTATCTACGAGACCCTTCTGCATTTTCTTGGTTGCGGCCTCTCCATTTTCTAGGTACTTCTATTTATGCAAAAATGAAAGAATTATATGCATTCTATGGCTGCACCCTTGTAAATTTTTGGGTTGTTCCTTCATTTTTTGTACTCATACAAACATTCTTGTATAGGAACCCTCATGGGTTTGGCTATTTGTGAAACAAAATGAAATGAACTCCCTGGTCGTGGCTATGAGAACACACATTGGACTTCATTCATTGCTATTGTAAATATTATATGGGGTTTTCAAAATCGGTGGCTCCATTATCCTCGACCTCACAACTAACCCATGTATATTCTTCTGCATTTTCTAGTTTCTCTCTTTTCTATAGATGATGGGGTTTTGACTCTTTTGATAAGGCTCTATTTTGATCTACAAATATTATATATAAACAACTATCTACCAAGACATCATTCCTTTCACTTGTTGTATACAACCCCTTTTGAAGCTTTCATATCCTCAACACTACAAACTGGTATTCTTTTAACAAAAACTTTTACATGGAGAAATGCTCACTCTTTCATCTCACATAAATAATTAGCCGCATGCTTGCAAAACTCCTTCCAACCTCTTTTCCCATTCAACCTATAATCTATCATCTTGTCTTTCAATGATTGATAGAGATTAAAATCCCCTTTATACTCTTCATGCATTTTTATTTTTTGTTCTAGGCAGCTACAACTTGATATGTATATGTTTGTCTTTATGAAATAATATTCTTCCAAACAATATACAGTGCTCTTGAATAGCTCAAACATGGATAGAGGAAAATTTGAAGTACTTGAATGCTTTAACCCCTCACATGATTATGCAACAGATCTAAATACTTATAACTCCTTCCTTGGCTATGATGATTGTGGCTTTATTCAAATTTGATGCTCCTTATGATTTTTTAGTTGTTGTCCCATCATGGATATTGTATTCCTCTATAGTAAATTCATGATGGTTGTATTTTGCAATTAATTATGTTGCTCCCATTGTCACTTAATATACAGTTGTACCACCAATGTATGCATTTCAAATAACACAAACTGTAGCAAACCTTGATGTATGGAAGCAACAAAAGGTATAAAACATGATGAAAATCACCATGCAATGAAGCAAAACCATGACAACATAAGAACTTTGTATTCAAACAACCATTCTTAATGAAGAAAGTGCATTTCTATTTTGTTTTGTAGATTACTTGAGATTTTGAAACAAGCCCATTGCTCATTTGTGATTTCCAATTCAAAAGGGGGGTGCCTCATTGCACCTCTGACTTGGTTTTCATGAATGGGCAATGTGCTAGTTGTTCTTACAACCACTTTGTTAATTACTCCTTAAGTTGAAAATTCTTTTATTTGAGCATCCTAAATGTGTTTTCCTATCTCATTCCCCTCTTGAGACTTAGGGGTAGCATGTTGGGATCAACCCTTCTGGGAGCCCATTTTTGTGCCACATGCTGAAATATCGACAGAAATGAATCCAACGTCTGATTCTTGCTCAACTAACTTAATGCATCATAGGCTTATGGTATATTTTTGTTGATTGGACATATGCTGAGATTCATATTCGTAGAACTAAAAATCCCTTTTTATCTTGATGCAAGTTCATCTAAAGCTCAGAAGCGAGGAGGAGCTAAAGATAATGAAGAACCACACAAAATTCTACTAGAAAATGATGGATATGTTTCTTTTCATGTGCTCTTTTCATTACTTTCATCTTCAGATGTATAGTATATCTCAATGTTGCTTTAGTTCAGCTAATCCCATGGCTTGTGTGGGAGCTTTGATCATTCTTTTTCTTTCAATATACGAAATAACATTTATGCAGTCTTGTGCATATTTCATTACAAAATGAATGAAACATTATAGAAATGAATGAAAGCAATATCTTGTAATTTTTTGTAGTCTCCTTTATGTTGCAAAGCATTGAATGAAAAAACTAAATTCTATCTTTTAGCATCCTTGTTTATAATGGGTAAGATTTTAGCAAAAATATTTGAATACCTTTCACCTCTAGATGTAATCAACTATTCCAGCTCTACCAAATTGAGTTGTAGGTTAAAATTTGGTAACATTTCTGGAAATTTCTATTGAATGCTTTCCTTCTAAGAATATAGACTGGCTTCCTTAACCATCCTTTGGGAATGGAGTAAAATTATGCCCCTCTCAAACTCAGAAAACCACTATAACTCAACTGAAAATACTCCAAGTAGTAGAAAAAACCATACTAAAAGAAAACTAACAAGGCCCTGATGGCCAACAAACATGTGCAACAACACTTAGGGGAAGAAAAAAACTAAAAAAAACATGCCTTGAGCACTTATTAGTATAAAATGCTAATATAATATAGTACAAATGTAAAACTTATCTTCAAAGACAATGCTTGAGGTGGAGCCCATTGACTGGGATAGGGAGCACCTCTCCACTTAACTTGGAAGGTTGGAAAGCATTGTGTAGCTTTCACTTTGTGATCACATAGGGTCCATCCCATATTGCATCAAACATGAAATATTCATCTGGTTTTCTTCTATGCTCATCGCATTTGAAAACTAAATCACCAACACTAAAAACTCTTGGTGTTGCTATCTTATCAAAAGACCCCTTCTTTTGAGCTTGGTGAATCTCAAGCTTCCTTAGTGCATCCTTTCTTGTTTCCTCTAGTTCCATCAGTTGTGCAAGGCTTACTTCCATAGGTTTCTCCTCTAATAACTCAAGTTCCTTAATGAAATTTAGAGTAGGTAATTCAATAGGAATTGGTAACTTGGCTTCCTTACCATAAGTCAAAATATAAGGAGAGAAACTTGTAGCTCTCTTAGGAGTTATCCTATCAACCCAAATGGCTAACTTCAACTTATAATTCCATGTTCTTTGGTTGTCCTCAATCATCTTTTTGATGATCTTAATTAGGTTTTTATTGGTGGATTTTGCTTGCCCATTACCCTATGGGTAATAATTAGATGAGGTATTCAGAAAAATGTCATTCTTTACACACCAATCTAAAATACTTAAACCAATAAAAGCTAATGCATTTCTAGAAATGATAGAATTAGGAGTGCCAAATCTAGATACCAAATCTTGATAAAAATTTAAAACAGAGTTTTCATTAGCTTCCTTCAAAGAAACAGCTTCAGTCCACTTTGTAAAGTAATCTATTATAGTTAGAATCCATTTATGGCCTACACTTGAAGGCAGTTTGATAGATCCAATGAAATCAAGACCCCACTTAGCAAAAGGTTTCTCTACTTGAATGGGATGCAAAGGAAAACATGCAAGCCTTTGCTTCCCTACAAACTGTGAAAATTTATCACACTTCCTAACCCAAGAAAATGCATCATTAAAAAACTCTAGCAATAATACCCAACTCTCATAATTTTCAAGGTTTTGGTCCTTGGTGCAAAATGGCCTCCTGAAGGCCCATCATGAAACTCTTCTAGCAACTTGTCTATCTGATCTAGTTCAATGCACCTCAATAAAACACCATGAAAATCCCTTCTATACAAGACACCATCAATAAAAACATAAGGGATGTCTTGGAGCCTATATTACCTTTTTCTTTCTCTATCCAAACCTTCAAGGTAGTCACTAGTCTACAAATAATGAATCATTTGTTGCACCTAGCTTGTAGAAGAAACTAGAACATAATCTTGTTCCTCATCGTTGAACACTGTTGCAAATTGCTCATCACCCTCTTGGTTGTTTTCTCCATTTTCAACAAGCTATTCACACAAACCCTTTCCCCTAACAAGCTTAGTAACTTTAATATTAGCATCAAACTCCATTACTTTAGTTATCTAGCCATCCCTTTTATCATTAACATCCCTATTGAGCAAGAAATCCTTAATAGTTGGATGTGCAACCAACAACTCTATTCTATTGTTAGAGAGCATATGCCTAAACTTTTTGAGGCTTCTAACAACAAAAAACACATGCTTTTCAACAAAGGAATATTTTACCTCATAGTCATGTAACACTTGGCTGAAAAATACCACTAGTTGATCCAAGCCTTCATCATTCTACTGAAAAAGCATAGTTGAAATGGTGTCAACACCTCCAAATGCATACAAAATAAAATATTTATCATAGTTAGGATTAACAAGTGTTGGAGTAGTTGAAATGGCTTCCTTAATCTGATCAAAGTTCCTCTTACTCTCTTTAGTCCAACTAAAAGATACTTTTTTCTTGAGCATAGTTGTAAGAAGCTACAATAATGTTGTAATGTTAGGTATGAATCTTCTCACAAAGTTGATCCTACCAAGAAAGCTTTGTAAGCCTTTCTTATGTGCTGGTAGGTGTAAATCTAGAATAGCAAAAACTCTTTCTAGATTAATGGAAATACTATGTTTGGAAACAATGTGTCCAAGGAGCTTACCCTAATGGACAAAAAATATGCACTTATTTGGGTTAACAGAAACCCCATACTCTCTACACCTATGCAAATCTTCCTCAAATGACCAAGATGTTCATCAAAATTCTTTGAAAAGATTGTAATATCATCTAAATATACCAAAAAAATCTTGTTCATGAGGCCATGAAAGGCCATGTTTGTTGCTCTCTGAAAGGTTGCCCCTACATTGGAAAAATAGAAGGGCATTTTCCTATATGCCATGGTACCCCATTTGGTGGTAAATACAGTTTTGTATTGATCTTCCTCCTTTACTAAAATCTGCTTATAGCCTGAATATCCATCCAACAAAGAAAATCTATCAGAACCAGAAAAAACTTACAAAATTTGCTCCATTAAAGGCAGTGGATAATGGTCCTTGAGAGAGGCTCTATTCAAATCACGAAAATCAACACAAAGCCTAATCTCACCATTTTTCTTTCCAAGAGGCAGTAAGTTAGAAACCCATGATGTATGCTTGATTGGGAAAATGATATTTCTTTCAATCAACTTACACAATTCTACCTTCATAAGATGCTCAAGCTTGGGATTAAGAGGCCTTTATTTTTGCCTCACTAGTTTTGCTTTGGGCTCTAACTCAATAGTGTGTTGAGCTAGCTCGGGGTTAAAACCTTTTAAATCTCCATATTCCCAAGCAAAAATATCACAAAATTATTGAAAAAGAAAGATGAAAACTTGTTGTTCCTCTTTAGTACATACCTTTCCAAGCTTGAGGAGCCTACCTTTAAATATCTCAATGGGTTCATAATGCTCCTACTTGACTTTCATGTTGTTTTTTTCCTTTCTAACTTGGTCATCATAATTGAAAATAGATTCTAAGGTCACCAAACCTTTGGGTAGCTTGTTTGACATCAACTACACAATATGATTATCATACTATTGTTGCCATTTTTGCTGATTTTCAACTACAAACTTAGCTTCTTCAATTAGGAAACTCACAATATACTCATCACTTTCAAAAAAATTCCAACTTACATTATTATCAGGTATAGATGGTCTAAGAAAAACTTTTAAAATCTGTTATACTGCTCTATTATGAGTATCAATTGGAATGTCAAACTAGGATCCTATGGCAACAAGTTTATTTGCATGTTTATTCTAACTTCTTGGGATAGAAATCATATTGAAAGCATCAAATTCCTTAATTAAATCCAAAACTCTATTTTTATACTTATTAAGAAAATCATTTTTCGTAACATTCAAATTTCTAACTTGATTAACAACCAATTCAGAATCACCAAAAACTTGTAAGAACTTTATACCTCTCTTTCTAGACCATTCTAGGCCATGAATAAGTGCCTCATATTTAGATGTATTATTTGTATAGCTAAAAGAAAAACTGAATGTTGAGTAATACTTATCTCTATCAGGTGAAATCAACATGGCTCCTCCACCAACACCCATTCTCCTTCTTGAGCCATCAAAATATAGCTTCCAAAGTTGGTTGTCTAGTTGTTTAGGCCAACTTTGATCCTTGACCAGATTGGGAACTACTACATCAGGTTCATGAATCATGTAAATTCTTAATCCTACCTCATCATTGTGAATGAAAGGGTCAACTTCATGATTCTCATCTTCCCACTCATCTAGATTTACATCTTCAATAGGTGTGTTTAGGTTTAGGATCATGGATTGATCCTCTAGCTTATGGGTAATGTAGAGGTTAGCATTTACAAGGCTAGGGACATACAGTTCAATATGATCCTTGCCTTGAGGTTCTAACTTTATGGTTACTTTTGTGCCATACCTTGTTCTGAAAAATAAATGAGACCAATCAGAAGATAGAAACCCACCCAACTTGGCAGTAAAATCCCTAGAAAGACATGGAAAAATGAGGTGGTAGGTCAATAACATGGATATCTTAAGGGATTGCAAAATTTGGGCATGCATGCAAGGTAAGAGCTAAAATTTTTCACCCTACCAGTCTTAATAGTAGATCCATCTAGCTAAACCACTCCCTTTGAAAGAGGCTCATATGTTAATCCTAGATTATTAGCTAGACTTTTAGGCATTACAGAACTACTTGCACCAGAATAAATCATGCAATTGTGCACTAGTTTGCCACCAATTATCAAACTTAAATAAAATGGAGGAGGCTTTACCTCTTGGGATTTCTGCTCATTCTTAACTTTAGGGCATTTGCAAGGACAATATTAGAATGATCTTGGTTAGAAACATCAAAAATAGAAACCTTAGCCAAAGTATCTTGTAACAAATATTTTTTCCTAGGAATGTGCAATACATCCATTATTGACATGCTAAGAGTAGCCTTCTTCATATCTTCAACAACATTAAATGAAATGGGACTCACCTTTTGTTGTCCCTTAGAAACATCATTTTGCTTTGCTAATGGCTGTGATTGTGCTTTAGATTGCTCTTTATTAGGTGCAACTTGTCCTCCTTACAAAATTTTCACTTTCTAATAAGTTGTAGGGACAACTTGAGTTGTATGAGCATGAAATTTGTCTGTCGCTGGCTATTATTGTACATTTACAGCTTGTTGTCCCAAGTCAACAACCCTCTTTTTCAATCTAGTATTGGTTGATACAGATGAATCTGGCTGGTTTTGAATTTGGGAATGATTTACCCCACAAAACCCTGTTCCTTTCCAATTCATCAAGGTAATATCAAGGCTACTTTATTGCTCTATATTTTCTTTTGATACACTTTTTGAACCAACATAACTATTCTGAACCATTAAAGCTTAGTTCCTCATTCTATTCATGCATGTAGCTTGATTATGAGGCTAGTTGCATGGATAAAACTAGTCACAATCTTGTGCCATATTGTTTTGTGTAGGAATGAGCTCCTTTGAAGAGTTGGCAATATTAGGATTGTAAGGTTGAAAGGGTCTAGGATTGAAATTTCTCCTTTGGCCTTGAGAATCAGCTTGAAAACGTGGCCTATTTGACTAATTAGACTGATATGGGGCTTGATAGGGCCTATGCTCTTGGCCAACTTTCTTCTTGAGATTGAAAAACCCGTTACTAATAGTCTTTCTAATGGTTTACAACATACCTTTTAGCTCTTGAAACTCTTAAGATGGGTTTGGAGCAGTAGCTTCTTGGGATGCAGCTTGATAACCTATTGCAGGAGTAGGTGGAACAATAGCTAAAGGGGGTAATGACATAGGTACAGGTGGTTGTACTTTAGGAAAAATTGGCATAGGAGACCTTGGGGATTTTCTACCAACTTGTATAAGATAATTTTCTGCTCTAATAGCTATGTCATAAGCATTAGGGAGTGTAAATCCACCCATAGAACGAATCATCATAGAAATTTCACTATTCAAAGCCTTGAGAAAGAGAAGAAATGCATGTGCAGGTGAAGGATTTATCATCATTGGAATCCTATCACAATTCCTCTAGATACGGTAGTTAAAATTCGACATATGCTCATGAGGAGCTCTCTTGATTGTACTTAGCTACTCCAACAAAGATAAATGATCTAATTTGTCTTCAAATTGTTGGTGCAAGCCATCACCTAATTGATCCCATGTTGCGATTGAATTTGTTGGAAGACATCTTAACCATTGCAAGAATTTTCCCTTTAAAGATGCAGCCAAAAGCCTAAGTGCTACGTTCTCTTCAGTGATATTATGCACCGAGCATAATGTTGCCATATCTCAAATGTGCTCAATAGGGGTGGTCTAATCTTCTCTGATGAAATATGGCAGAATTTTGAGGGCCACAACTAGAATGTCATCATGTTGAGAAAGATATAATGTGTTTCCCTCATTAAAAGGTGCAAATACACACTTCCTTTCCATCATTGGTGCTTGTGCTACAAGTACCAGATTTTTCTACACTGGATTTGTAGGGATGAGATTCGGAGGTGTGGATTTTCACCTCCTTTGTGAGTCAAAATTTTTTCTCGCTATCCTAACCCTCATTTTTGGTGGAGATAATTGTAGATACTCAAATGGAGTAGGGCTTGATCTGGTCTAGACTCTTCTCATAAGTTGGTTACACAAGATCTGCATGCAAAAACAAAGAATGGAGTCACTAGGTATATACTTAAAACCTCTAAATGCTGGAAACAGTATTGCATATACTAGAAAAATAGCTTAAAACTTGAAAAAAATATCTTTGAAACAAACTTTTAGAGTCCCACCGGGTGTGCCAAAAATTGTTATTAATAAAGATTGCACCCTAGAAAATTTTGAACCAACTATCCTATTGAAACATGGAAACATTCTCAAGCTAAGGGTGACTTATGGCGAGAATGAATCTCCAGAGAGGGCTGGTTCCCCTGGTAGATTAGCTAAACTAAATTATTTTCTAAGAAAAGGGATAGGAAGATAACTAAAATGAAAATCCTAAAATCTAAAGGGTGATGCACCAAAACTTAAAATTTATTCACTAACTCCACTCACAATCAGCTCTCAAAACAATAACTCTCACAATCTCACATGAAACATACAACAGAAAAGTAATTTGTATGGAGGTTCAAAACCAAATACAACATACAATCTATGCTACATGAAACTTTTGCACCCTCACTTGCAATAACAAGACATAAAAAAGGATTAAATACATAGAATCACAATGAAACATCAAATCATTACTGCAAAATGAGACAAAATTATGAGATACGAATGCTTTGCTACTTTTATTGATCTAAAAGGATTATCAAAACATGAAAATATGATTAAAAAATGAAGGTTACAAAGCTCTCTACAAGTGGTCAAGAGAGAAAGAAGCTAATTTGAACAGAGAAAAAACTAAGTTTCCTCAAATATATATCTCCAATATGCCTCCAAGAGTGAGAAGGGAAAAAATCAGAGTGAACTGCTCTCCAAAATAGTAACCCAAATGCCATTTTTGAGCAAAGGGAAAAAACCTCCAAACTAGGGCCCAAACTACCTCAAAAGTGAGTAAGAAAAGATGGAAACTTTCCCTCCTAAACAGATCAACCCAAAAGGACTTAAAAATCAAGCTAGAACCTGTAAGGAAAATCAGATGCAGAAACAATTCTCCTAATGTCAATACCACAAGAAAGAATGCAGATGTACTTTTAAATTTTTCAATTACAGTCCGATTCAGATGCACTATGAAACAGATAATAGAAATAGAGTATTTGACAATCACGCACAAACACCAAATATACGTGGGAAAATCCTTACAGGAGAAAAACCCACCACACCAAGAGAAATCACTTTGTATTACAGTAATGAAGATTACATACAAATGACAGACTTATCTTTCTGGTGTCTGTTTATAGCAGCATTCACCATGAACAATCTTGTACAGGAAACTTTTTAAGTTATAGTCATTACATAATAGAATACATCTACTGATCATACAACAATCTATCGAATCAACCTTTCAACCAACCAACCAATCACAAACTGCAATCACCGAGTATATCCCTATTGTTCCATGTCCATCGAGCTTCCTCACAGAACCGTCACAACAAACTGTCTCCCAATGGTTCCAATTCGGATCCTCCTATTGGTCCATGACACTCCACATAGGATGGTCAATCAGTCAACAAAATTTGCATTGTGTTGGCATCTCGGTGAGACACTAACAATGTCTCACCGATGCCACACAACCTTCATATCGATGTTGCCAAGAGTCACTGTTATCGCCAAGACGTCCTATCGAGCTTTCAGTGTTACGCCAAAACACCAAGCAGTCGTCAAAACTTATCGCTTTCACCAAGAGATCATAGCGAGTCACCAAAGGTTATACCAAAGTCACAAGTCATATTGAGCTCCAAAGAATAGTCGACAAGACTTACATCTTTCGCTAAGAGAACATACCGAACTCCAAGGCTTACCCCGAAGGCTTCAACATAAAGCACTGTCGGCGAGACATGTTACTTTTGCTAAGACATCACACCGAGCTCTAGGACTTACCCTGAAGTGTTCATCCGTTGCCAAGAGTTATATCGAAGATCCCTTATAATCGGCGAGACTTACATAGTTCACCGGGACTTCTTCCCGAGATCATTCGAGTTACCCCGATAGCCATAGGCTATCGGCAAGACATCCTTCAGTCGCTAAGATGTTTCTCTGAAACCCTTCCAGTTACACTAATGAACAATATTTGAACCTCTGTCGGTGAGACCTTTGCACATCGGTAAGACTTCTTATCGATTGACTATAAGCTACGCCGAAGACCACAACATGTAACATACTGTCGGCGAGACTCTAACACTTCGCTAGGACTTCTCACCGAGCCGCTATAAGCTATCCCGAAGCCAGTGGTCACCATGAGTCTCCCTGATATACGATTGAATGGCCTGTCAGCCAAAGATATCCCCAAGCGCTAAGAGGTCATACCGAACACTCCTTGTCACAGCGATAGCTCCACAGTGAAAGCATTCGACAAGACAGAAACTTGGTCACAGTGACCTGTACAAAACATGATGCTACCAATCTGCTAGTCAGCCAGACATAATAGATGTCATACTAAATTTGCGCCAATGGAGGTTTCAGCCTGTATTGATTAAGGCATAATTCCAACAATCTCCCACTTGATGAAGATCATTTAGGCACCTCCAGAGCACAACATAACTTACTGAATATCATGGGCACTAAGGCCCATTGAACTAGCACACCACTTGAACTTGTTTGTTCTCACTGGCTTTGTCAATGAATCTACAAAAATCTGCAGAGTATCAACCTTTTCCAAACTAACCTTTCCATCCTCCACCATATCTCGTACAAAGTGGTACCGTACATCAATATGCTTCATCCTGGCATAGAAAGTAGGATTCTTTGCTAGAAAAATTGCACTCTAACTATCACAAAAAATAGTTATTTCCCCTGCATTAAAACCAATGTTAGAACACAAATGTTTCAAAAAACTGCTTCTTTACAAGCATGAGTAGCTGCCATGTATTCAACCTCTGTAGTGGACAAAGCGACTACAGCTTATCGCTTGCGCATCCAACTCACTGCACCACCACTCAACATGAAAATGTATCCACTGGTGGACCTCCTGCTATCAATGTCCCCTGCCCAATTAGAATCTACATATCCATGAATGTTGAGATTCCTCTGTGATTCAACCGAATTTCCATGGTAACACAGAGCAAAATCTAAAGTACCCTTCAAATATCTAAACACTCCCTTCACAACATCCCAATGCATTCTTCCTGGATTAGCCATAAATCGACTAAGAACTCCCACTGCTTGGGAAATTTCTGGCCTTGTACAGACCATTGCATACATAAGACTGCCTATTGCACTAGCATAGGGTACACTGGTCATGTCCTCCATCTCAATAGGATATTTTGGATAGTCCTCAAAAGATAGCTTCATTCCCTGCATGACTGGAACCACTAGCTCTTTGCAATCATTCATACAAAATCTCTCAAGAATAGTCTTGATATACTTACTCTGACTGAGCCATAGTTTTCTATTCTTCTTGTCCCTAGTTATCTCCATCCCCAAAATATACCTTGCTGAACCAAGATCCTTCATTTCGAACTTAGCAGACAACTGAGACTTAAGATCAGAAATTATTAGCTTACTATTTCCTATGTACAACATATCATCAACATAGAGAGCAATAACAAGTACTTGATCACTTTTAGCTTTATAATATACACAGTGATCATATTTTGATCTCACAAACCCCAAAGACAATATAAACGTATCAAATTTCTGGTACCACATTCTAGGTGACTGCTTTAACCCATACAAAGACTTCTTTAGTTTGCATACTAGTTTTTCTTTACCTTTCTCAACAAAGTGCTCAGGCTGGGACATATAGATTTCTTCTTCAAGATCACCATGAAGAAATATTGTCTTCACATCCATCTGTTCGACCTCTAAGTCATATGCTGTTGCAAGTGACAAAATAAATATAATGGATGTCAGCTTAGCTACAGGAGAAAATATTTCCCCATAATCAATTCCCTCTACTTGGGAATAACCCTTTGCAACTAGTCTCACCTTGTACTTTTCTACATTTCCATCCAAACCAATCTTCTTCTTAAATACCCATTTGCAGCCAACAACCTTTCTGCCTTTAGGCAAGGGCACCAGACTCCAGGTTTCATTCTTATCTAATGATGCCATCTCTTCATTCATGGCTTCCAACCAAGAGTCTGAATCAGACATTCTAAATGCCTCTTTCATAGTCCTAAGCTCATCAGTGCTAGAAATTAAAGCATAGGCACAAGTAGAATCAATCAAAGAGAACCCATACCTATCTGGTTGTTTTCATGCTGACCTCCCCACTCTGTCGTAGGTCGTAGGTTCTTTTCTTCTTCGTAATCCTTTCCTAATCGCTTGAGCTCTCTTTCGCTTTAGGTACATTTTGAATTCTCAATTCCTCTTTCTCTGGTGTAGGAGGAATTAATGCTACATCCTTTTTTTTTTTGTCTTTGTCTCTGACTATAGATCCAAAGTGGAAGGTTTCAGCTCATGAAAGATTACACTTCTGTTGTATACAACCTTCTTTGTATTAGGATTCGAAAGCTTGTATCCTTTTATGACAGCACTATAGCCAATAAAAATACATTTGACAGCCTTGTTCTCCAATTTAGATCTTTTCACATCCGGCACATGAGCATATGCCTCACAGTCAAAAACACGAATATGTCTAAGAGAGGGCTTCTTACCAGACCACGCTTCCAAAGGTGTTTTCTCAACAAGAGTAGAATTTGGAGAATTATTAATTAAATAACATGCAGCAGATACAGCCTCAGCCTAGAATTTCTCCTCCAAGCCAACACTACTAAGCATACTTCGTGCTCTCTCCATTACTGTCCTATTGAATCTTTCTGCAACTCCATTTTGCTATGGAGTATAAGCTGTAGTCTTGTGTCTCTTAATTCGATGGTCTTTATAGTATCTTTCAAATTCATTAGAACAAAATTCACCGCCATTATCAGTCCTTAAGTATTTTATTTTTCTTCTAGTCTGATTTTCTACAAGGTTCTTAAATTTCTTAAATCGACTGAACACTTCTAATTTACTTTTCAAAAAATAGACAAATGCTCTTCTTGAATAATCATCAATGAACGACACATAGTATCTTGACTTAGACAAAGAAGGAACATCTATTGGACCAAATACATCTGAATGAATATAATCTAGTAAACCAGAGGATTTATGAGGACTAGAATAAAATGAAACACGGTGTTGCTTTCCATATATACAATGCTCACAAAATTCAAATTCAAGATTACAATCTTCAAGCCCCTCAACCAGGTTTTTATTCTTCAAGGTTTTTAAACCTTTTTCTCCTATGTGGCCTAACCTATGATGCCAAAGCATAGTCTTCTCTACAGGAAGTTTTACTTCCATAGATTTTACATAATTAGGGATATTTCCCTCTTTACCTCCATGAGCAACTTTTAGTGACTTTCCAGAGACACTGTTACATTGAACAACATGTGCATTCAGCTTGTACAGGGTACCAATTCGAGCACCTCTACCCAACACCATTGAACCTCTGGTCATCTTGCAGCCATTTCTAGAGAATGTGACTTGTACTCCAATATCATTCAGCATACTTATAGAAAGTAAGTTTGCCAGACCGTATATGCATTACATTATTGATTCCCTTCACTCATCGTAGGAATTGTATTTGACTCCTTCCACGGGCCAACAATTCTAAAAGTTGAATCAATTTGGCCAAGTAACACCTTTCCACCATTGTATTCTTTCATACCTCGTGGAACCATTCCCCTCTATTGATGTCGGCGCGTGGAAAGATGCCCGCATCCAATCACCTGACATCATCCTGCCATGAAGCTATTGCAAATGAAGGTGTCACCACTCACCATGAGAAGAACCATTATTAGAAGAGCCCTTCTTCTTCTTTTTCTCCTCTTTACAATCCTTTCAGACATGACCAGGTTTCCCACAGTTCTAGTACTTCACCTTCGACTTCTTGCCAGGAGACTTTGATCTCCCCTCTCATTTCAATTTGGACTTCTTATCCTTCTTCTTGCCTTTCTCTTTTGGTCTTCCTTTGACAACAAGAGCTTCATGCACCATCTCAGAAGATTTCCTTCTCATCTCTTCTAACAGCAAAGATGCAACAACATCTTCCATCTTGAAATTCGATGTTGTACTCCCAATTGCCATCACTAGATGATCCCATGAGTCTGGAAAAGAACACAACAATAGCATACAGCGATCCTCTTCTTCAGTCTTCACACCAACAGATGTCAATTGAGCAATCAACATATTAAATGTGTTCAAATGATCAGCAATAGACCCTCCTTCCTGCATTCTCAATGAGTACAACTTCTTCCTCAGGAACAGTTTATTCACCAGGGACTTCCCCTGATAAATAGACGCCAGTCTCTTCCACAAAGAAGAGGCAGTCTTCTCCTCATGCACATTTAGAAGCATTGAGTCTGCCAAATAGAGCCTTATCAGCCCCTTAGACTTCCTATCTATAAGGTCCCAATCTTCTTGCTTCATGCCTGTAGGTTTCACTCCAACCACAACAATCCAAAGATCACGATCAACTAAAAGATCCTCCAGCTTGAGTTTCCACAACTCAAAGTTACTACCGTTGAACTTCTCTATTTCAAACTTTCTAGACATGCTAGCCATCTCAACCTGTAATTAGAAATAACAAACTCTACAAGACTCCCACTAAACAGAATTGACACAAAAAACCCAACGTACCCACAAGAATAACACAACTGGCTAGGCTCTGATACCAATTGTAAGGAAAATCAGATGCGGAAACAATTCTCCTAACATCAATACCATAGGAAAGAATGTAGATGCACTTTTAAATTTTTCAATTACAGTCCAATTAAGATGCACTATGAAACAGATAACAGAAACAAAGTATTTGAAAATCACACACGAACACCAGATATACGTGGGAAAACCCTTACGGGAGAAAAACCCACCACACTAAGAGAAATCACTTTGTATTACAGTAATGAGGATTACATACAAATGATAGACTTATCTTTCTGGTGTCTATTTATAGCAGCATTCACCATGAACAATCTTGTACAGGAACCTTTTTAAGTTACAGTCATTACATAATAGAATACATCTATTGATCATACAACAATCTGTCGAATCAACCTTTGAACCAACCAACCAATCACAAACTACAATCACCGAGTATATCCCTGTTGTTCCATGTCCATCGAGCTTCCTCACAGAACCATCACAACGAACTGTCTCCCGACGGTTCCAATTCAGCTCCTCTTATTGGTCCACGAGACTCCACATAGGACGGTCAATCAGTCAATAGAATTCACACTATGTTGGCATCTCGGTGAGACAGTAACAGTGTCTCACCGATGCCACACAACCTTCATATCGATGTCGCCAAGAATCACTGTTATCGCCAAGATGTCCTATCGAGCTTTCAGTGTTATGCAGAAACACCAAGCAATTGCCCAGACTTATCACTTTTGCTAGGAGATCATAGCGAGTCACCAAAGGTT